>CAMOHE010054083.1:0-70288 GCA_946598075.1 Artocarpus hirsutus | reverse complement strand
ATTCTCAAATCTAACCTGTTTTCTCAATTCCCAGGCATGGATAATCATCATAAACAATAGAAAATCATAATAGAACACTTTTGAATGAATTAAAACAAGTTTTAAACAACATTTTCTCAAAAATCCAAAAATAGAGAAAATAGAGGAAAAATGAAAAATCTTGATTCTAATCCGTTTTTGATGAAATGAAGTTTACATTCTAGCTAATCTAAGTCAATCTAACTTAGATCGAAGCTTTTCTAGACTTAAAAACTCCAAAATTTCAAAATACAAGAAAATCTTGAAAAATAGAAAAACTTTAAATTTTAAAATCTAACCTCGAATCAAAGCTTGAAAACGTTGTTTTTGTCGTTGAATCTTGTCCCCGAGCCTTCGATCTCCTAGCCCGAAGCTTGAAAACGAAATTTGTTTCAAAATTTTGAGAGATTGAGAAAGAGAGTGAGAGAGTGAACCGAGAGAAAACGAGGGAGAGGAGAGAGAGAGAAGAAAGAGAAATGAGAGGAAGAGAGAGAATGTAAAAATAAATAGAGAAAAAGAAAAAGCAGTTGTACAAAATTGTGTACAACAATACACTGTCTTCAAAATTCAAATTGCTTTATTAAAAACTAAATTAACGATTAAAAATAATTTAGAATAATTAAAAAATCATCAAAAGTAATTAACACAAGGTTTTCACAAAGTAATCAAATTAAGTTTAAAACACTTATCATGGCACACTAATTTACCATTTAATATTCTAATTACATTTAATTAACTTCGGGGTGTTACAGATATTGTTTGATTTAGACCATAAACATTTATGATTTTCCATTGCATATTATACTATTCTGGGTTTCCTTTCTGTTTTCTTGTAATGATAATATCAACATCATTAAAAACTTTATTAGAGAATGAGGACGATCGATGGGAGAAAAAAATGATGGGCCAGGCGCATAAGCAAAATTATTTTGCAGAATAGAATTATATATTAATTACGTCTTTGTATTAAAAAATTTCTTCCACTTCGATTCGCTATCACATTGGAAAAAGACAATTGACAAGATATCACTTGTAAAAAAATGGACAACTTTGTACATTTAAAGCTTATTTGCCCGGTGTCCAGGTCCTTCGCACGTGACCCACTTTGGTTGAAAGTTGAAACTGACACGCAAGATTTACAGAACGAGGCACGGTATAAAAATGGGCAACTTCGATTTTCAGCGCGGAGAGAGGAAGAGATTTAGATGGAGCGCAAATGTAGAAAATCCTTTGGTAGCTGAATGAATAAAAATGGTGTTTAAAATAATGGTTGGAATTAAAAACATTGGTTTAAAACTGTAACATGTGATAGCTTTATACTCTAACAATTTTTTGTTAACGGTTTCAACTGACATGTCAAACAAAAGCTAAGACATAACTCTGGTTTGATGGTTGCACGTGCTAAAAATCCAGTACATTCGGTTGGAAGGGCAGTTTTGTTGATGCATTCCTGTTGAGAATGAAGAAGACTCTTCTTTTGAACAGGAAAATTTGGTCACGTAGATCTTCTATTTTGCCAAAATTCGTTGATTGCTCCGTACTGTAGAGGAAGGCTAACTGCTTGCTGGCTGGGAGCTGTATGAGCGGTAATGTCCACGTAGGGCTCTGTGAGAAGGGCGGTGGACAGAAATGGCCTTGTTGTACCTCACTCTTGTCTTAAAATACATTAGTATAGTAGTTGAATATACACAAAACAATGTTTTTATTTTTTTGCTTGAATAAAATGGTGGATTCATATAAAGTTTTCTTAGCACACATAATATGTCTATAAGAAATATTAGGGTTACCCTTTCTTTCTCTGATAGAATAGCACATGTTATTAGCACTAATTTAAAGGGGAAAAAAATAGTATAATAGAGTATTTGGCATATACGATCCCTCTTTGATTACATAAATAGACGTTTATGGTAAATTATATACTTGAGTGCATTTTGTGATTGTGTGGAGGGTGATAGAAAATCTGGATTTAAAATTTGACCACATTGCAAATGGGGCAAACATTGAACATAATTGGGATGTAAAATGTTTGTGCAATTGGCTAAAGTCAAAATGAACATCATATCCGCCAACTTATAATACAGTGAATACCCAATTGTTCATCAGGCCAAGCAAACAAAATAAATGTATAATTCTTATGCAAGTAGCAAGTACGTTGAGTAATTTAATCACGCCATTGGATGTGCTATATATCTCGTAAATGCTACATATCTTAGTTTTCACAAATTATATTTTGAATTCTAATTTTGTCCCAAATTTGATCCCTGAGACAAAAATTTGCAAATAAATGACTTTTTTGAATAAACAACTCTTGAAATTCAAAAGTTTCCGTTACTACGCTATAGGTATGTGATTATTTATATGAAAGCTAAGTAGAGATTTTCCTTATCAATTTTAGTGTTAGAAATCAAAATGACTAGAAAAAAAAGGGTATATTTAAAGTAAAAAACCTAAAATTCTCCACTGATCTAGAATAATCTAGGGTTCAAATTGTTTAGATTGTATGTGCCCCAGCTATTTAACTTTAAAGTTAAATCTATCCGCACCTAGTTCCTCCTCTTCCAACAATTTGAAACACAAACAAAAAAACCTGAATTGAAAAGCAAACTCCAAACACTAACCATATACTCGGGATTCGGTTCGATTTCTTTCACTGCTCACTAATTAAAACAAAGCCTAAAATGAAAGAGAAAAAAATGGGCACTGCAAATGAAACCGCTTGAAAAACTCAACAAAAAATGGTGATAATATGAGAATTAGAACAAAGGACAAAAGGAAAAATGAAAGCACAAATGCAAAAAGGAAAACAGCTGGCCAATTAAGTTGTCACTAAACTATCAACGCACTAAATATTACGACAAAAAAACTCAGAAATTAATCTATTTCTACTACTGCAAATTTAGCACTTGCCCATTCTTTCTATAGACATTTGGATGACAAAACAATACTCCACATTGATACGTTTTTTTTTTTTTGTAATTTGTAGAAAATTCAATCGCAGAGAAGTAGGAAAAACTCTTCTTGACAATTAACATATCTAAAGACCTAATCCCAAATACAAAAGAAATTCAACCAAAATAGAGCAGCATGATGCTCGTTTGGACGACCGAGAAGAGGCTAGGAAAGGGTCCTCAAGACGGAGGGCAGTGAGTGACAGCGCTCTAGCGTTTAGCATTTGACGGCAGCTCAGAAACAAGGCTTGGGTTGTTGGACGATCGTTGGACTGTTGCAGTGTCATGGAGGTCGCGAGACCCATTGCCGGTGGCTGGAAGCAGAAATTGCACTATGGGAGCAGGAGGTCGCCAACTTAGAGGGTTTGGAGGAGGGCACAAATCACGATGAGGATCCGACAGGCTCTCCAGTGGACGTAGAAGCAAGACAGATCGAAGGCTTAGAGGGAGATGGGTATTCGACGAGAGAATAATTTAGGTTTAAAATTTGGTTTTGAGTTTTATGTGATAGGGTATTTTAGGGTCCCTTTTGTGAATTTTTAAAAATATTTTTGCACGTTTTTTAAAGTAAAAATTTAAAAACATTTTTAATATAATTTTCAAAAAAAATTATTTTTTAAAATAAAAATATTTTTACCTATTTTAAAAATAATATCTAACGGTCCCTATAAGTTCAACACTCCTTTTAAGTTTTTCCACAGTTAGATTAAAATCGATCTAAATCTAACAGTCATAATAAAAAAATCTCTACAGGTAGAGAATTTTTGTGCCTTCTACCATAGCATTTCCAAAAAAAAAAAAAAAAAAACATTAAAAGGACACAATTGGACAAATTTAAAACTTGAAAGACTAAAATGACATAATGCTCATTATTTAGATAGCAGCGCTAATAAAGGCAATTTTTTTTAGGGAATAAAAAAAGACACTGTTTTTTAGAAAAAAAAAATAACTTTGATTAGATTTAATGATTTCAAATGTGCACAACTGCTAGTGTACCAGCCAGATAAGTCTTGTACTACTAACTCTAAAATATTAAATAAAACAATCGAAGCCGAAATATGAGTGAGTGTAATGAAAAATATTTTTCATTTTCATGAGATTATAAGCCTGTTATTAACAAAACTATGGGTCTCAATCTAATATGTAGTGTAATTTAAAAAAAATTATAATACTTGACCAAATTATTGTTATGGAATGAAAATAATCAAAATCTAACACAATATTCAAAACATCTTAAAAAGTCTTTAATGACATAATAATTATTTTAATGATATCACACATGTACTATATAATTACATAGTAATAATTTTAATGATTTTATTTTGAGACATTTGTGTAATTAACTTATTTTAAATTTTTTTTTGATATAAAAGAAAAAAAATGTCACTATTTTTAAGTGAGGCTAAACATAATTTAAACCTTTAACTTATAATTAACGCGAAAGAATTTATAACTAATTAATTTACTCTTATTTGTCCCTTTTTTTTAAATTAAATATTATTATTTTGTTGATGGTAAGTTTATGAGAGTGAAAAGTTAAATAAAATAGCTACAAAAATCAACCAAATCCAACTTCTGGTAATGATTCGCTGCGTCCCATTAAAATCGTAGTCGGAGCCGTAGAGGGGACAGGTAGGAGTTCGGTGATAGTCAAACGTACTGTTGTCGGATCCAAAAGTCTGTTTAAAAATCAACAAATGCTAACCGCCCATGTTTTCGTGTGGTGTTCAAGCCAACCAGAAGCTACCATACGGCAAATTTGTTTCCTGTTTGTCCATACTCTCTTGGCTTTTTTTGCTGAATCGTCCGTACAATATTTTAGAACGAGATGAAATATTTTCTCTCATGTACGTAGGTGTTAGCTTTCGGCCAAAATAAATCAATAAATAAAAGAAAAAAGTGTTGGCAAGCTTCATGTTATTTTCTTAAATAAGAAAAACTTCCATGAATTTCAGGCAAAGGAAAACCATGTATAGATAAAATTTGATGTGAGAACAGTCAGAAATTTTTGTACCTCTTGTTTAACCAATTTTTTAATTATAAACAGTATAAAGCTCTCATATACTACAATAACAATAAAAAATAATTATAGTGTAAAGCTCTCACATGTTATAATAAAAATGGTTCTAACTAATGGTTCCTCCACCTTTCCAATTTTATCTTTGCTTTATTAGTTATCTACTAAAATAAAATAAGAAATATGTGATATAATTTTAGTGCTTATCACTATTGAAAAAATTATAAAGATGGTTTAAACGCAAACAATATAAAGGTTAACGTAAAATAAAAGTAAGTCGTGGTATAAAATTTATGTTACAATATTCTAAACCAAAACCAAGGAGGTGTAACATTGGGACAAACAAACGTTGTGCTTATGCTTCTTTTTCTTCTTGATAAAGGAGAGTTGATGTCTTTTTTCTCCTGCAAGAGTAGCCTCCCTCACTCTCATCAGGATTAAAACCAAAAGGATTTAGAAAAAAACAAAAAGAAAAAGAATAATAAAAATAAAGATGAAAAAATAAAAAGGTATATAATCTTTGCTTTGCACCTTGCTCCTTCAACATAGTGGCCCATGATTTTAAAAAATTTATACCTTTTCAACTATTTTTTTTTTCTTTTGGCCACCCTTCAATTATGAATACAGGCCACAACTTTAATGGAAATAACGAATAATGTACCTGCTATGGTAAATCTCAGAAATAATAAGTACAATATTTCTTAAACCAATTACCCCCAAAAGTTGGTGCTTTCTTAGGTCATCATTTACCTTGTAAGACGAAGCAAAAACAGTCAAGCCAATCTTTGAATCTTCAGTAGCTAGCTTGTGGTCGTTCAAAAGCGTCACGCACCCCTTCTCATTTCAATTCTTTTACTCAATCAAAACTCCTGCAACACGTACCCATATTATATAATAGATTTCCTTGTTTCCTGAATTTTTTTTTGGGTCATACGAAACACACACACACACGAAATGATAGCCATAATTATAATTTTGTAAGCTCACATAGTAAGAACTTTTCTAATGCAATGTTAAATGTGAAATGTTAAATTAGTATATTAAAATCAAGTTTTAGTATTTGAGCAAGAGAATCATTGTACACTATCATGTTATTATTGGTGCCAAATTTGATATATATATCCTTGGTGTCAAATTTAACACTAAGTATAATATATGTCAAATTTTGACATTTAATTTTTTGTTTATTGATTTATTAACCTTTTCATTAACACAAGCATTTTCATTTTCTTTTAACGTTAACTTTGAACGTTCAAAACTTAATGATTATTAAACTAACGGTATGTATTAGAGCATAAATCGAAAATAACATAGCAAATATATTATTAATAATAATTTTAGTATTAAATATAATATTCACATTAATATTTGTATTGGAGATGATCTAAATTATCTTACCAAATTATCCCACTTAAGGCTACACAAAAATATCCATAATCTGCCTAACTGCCCGTCTCTCCCCACACTGCCCCGCTCTAGGTGATTATATGTCAAAGCCGCTCTTTTGGTGGGTGGGGCGGTTTCAATCCGCTATTAATAGTAGGCGGTTGCAGATTAGAGTTTGAGACGGCGGTTTCAAATCGCCTCGTCCGTCAATACTATATATGCATAATATAAATTTTTAAATTTTAAAAAATAAATGATAAGTTTATGTTTGACTTTTGAATTTTTTATATTATAAGCTTGAAGTTTGAATTTTTATTTTTTTTTTAGGATTTTGATTTTGTTTTTAGAGGAGCATTTTGAATTTTGAATTTTAAAATTTAGACATTAGAATTTAGAATTTATTAAGCCTTCTATGTTTAGATAGATTATAGTTGGGATTGTACTTTTCAATTATGAAATATTTTGGACTCGAATTTTATATTTACATACTTAATTTAACATTCAATTTACACTTGTAAATGCTTATTTATCAATAATTATATCAAGTTATTTTTATTGGGTACATTAAGTATGTTGAGTCATTAGTAAAAATCTATAAAAAAAAAGGTACAAATACCAAATCGTTCAATAGGCTGCCTAAATCGTTCGCCAAAGAATACGCTTAAACCGCTTAAATTTTAAGCGATTATAGTTTGAACTTTTCTCAAAGTTAAATTTTTCTCAAACCGTCGTAAAATAAAATCACCTAAATCGTCCAAGCTGCTTGCCGTGCATCCTTCCCATTGCATGAACATATCTCACTCTTTGTTCGCTTGGTTTAAAAAATCCTAATGGCTTCTATTTAACCAAAAAATAAGGGACCCAATTAGCGAATGCTGAAGTGGCAAAAGCATGGTCATTAACAAGCATCTCTTTTAAAATTGATTAGCCATGACTTGCATTTAAATGTTTAATAATATTTATAATGGGATAAGGATGAAGGAGAGAGAAGAAATGCACATTGCTCCAACAAATGCAAAGTGGCCCATGGGCCCCAACCCTCTTTATGACCAAACCCAAGAAATTCTCCCCCACTGCTGCACGCTTTTGCATGTGTCAAAAAAAAAAAAAAACAAAATAAGGAAGAAAATGAAATAAAATAAAATAATACTGGGGGAACAAAGACGTGAAAGTTGAAAGTTTGGCAAAGGGCGATCTTGCGTGTAGTATTCACGTCAGAATTTTCAAAGGACAAGAGCTGTAAAACAATTACCACGCGACTTTAAGCACCCAACTCTTCTTCCCATCCTTTTGCACGAATAATAATGGCTTTGCCTTTTCCCCCTCTTGGTTTTCGTTCTCTCCTTCTTCATCACAGAATTATAACAATGCCTGATCTGAGAATTATTCAGTGCTTATAATCATCAATGGGTTATCTCTCTTGCAATGCCGAATGGGCGATCGCCACATGCGACTCCTACAACTGGCCGGAACTCAAAAGGAAATCCAAGAACAAAGCCAGAAATCACCATAAGACGCCCCACAAGATCAGGGAGTTTTCCCACAACGACCTCGTCGCCGCCACTAATGGCTTCTCCGCCGACAGCTTCCTCGGCAAGGGAAGCCACGGCAGCGTCTACAAAGCCGTCCTCGACGACGGGAAGCTTATTGCCGCCGTCAAAAGAACGAAGGTCGTCCACAACTCCAAAACGACAACGTCTGCCTTCCACGACAACGAGATCGAGATACTCTCCCGCGTCCGCCACCCGAGGCTCGTCAACCTCATCGGCTTCTGCGCCGACTCCGACACCGGCAGAAACGACAGCAAGCTCATCGTCGTCGAGTACATGCCCAACGGGTCGTTGTACGACCTCTTGCACTCCAGGTCAAGGCCTCCGGGGTGGACGCGGAGGGTCCGGCTAGGGTTACAGGTGGCGAAGGCCGTGCACGCGCTCCACGCGTCGAGCCCGCCGGTGATTCACCGGGACATAAAGTCTTCGAACGTTTTGATCGACGAGGACGGGAACGCGAGGCTCGGGGACTTCGGATTGGCTCTGAGGGGACACGTGGAGGACGTTCGAGTGAAGTGCACGCCACCGGCGGGGACGTTAGGGTACCTCGACCCGGGCTATCTTGCGCCGGGGGATCTGAGCGCAAAGAGTGACGTGTTCAGCTTCGGAATCCTACTCCTCGAGATTATAAGCGGGAGGAACGCGATCGACGTCAATTACAGCCCTCCTTCCATCGTGGACTGGGCCGGGCCCATCATAAAGAGAGGTGACTACGCCCACGTCTGCGATCCCAGAATCCGCCCACCGCCGGACAGGGCCGTGGCCCGCCACCTCGCGGTGCTGGCTGCGAGATGCGTCAGGTCAACGGCGCAGAAGCGGCCGGCGATGTGCGAAGTCGTAGATTGCCTGAAACTCATTTATAAACGCGCTCACGCGCCGCCGATGTGGAGCAACTTGAGGCGGCGCGTGAGGTGCGCGGAGGTCAACACGGAACCACTTTTGAGCGGCCACCGGGAAGCTTGCGATGAAAGAGACGTGGAAGCCGTGGCTGCTGTTGCGGCGGCGGCGGCTGAGGAGATTAGCCGGCGGAGGAGGAAATTAGTAACGAGAAGAGTTGAAAATGGAGGAGTTGGTGAAAAGCTGAGGTCAAAGTCAGTAGGTTCGTTTGGAGAAATAATGGTTCCGGCGGCGGTAGTGGGAGGGAGTGATCAACGGAAGACGGCATCGGGAGTGGCGGTGGTGAGGCTGAGGAAGTCGAGGTCGGTGGGAGTGCCGCGTGGGCTCGGGAAGAGAGCTGCAGGGTTCGTGTTGGAGTTGGAGAGGGACATGGTCATTTCTCGTTCGGAGTTGGCGGGGGAGTTTGATTTGTCGGAGTTGGTTATTAGTTTGGACAAGAAATCTGACGACAAAATTCTCTGAGACACCATTAGTTTCCCCGTAAAGTGTGGTTGAAACTAACAGTCGAGATTCAGCATGGCTGGATTCGCGAGGGCCTGGTTTTTTTATGTCAATTTTGTACTGGGTTCAACATGTCTAAGATCATACGATGTTATAACGTGACACACTCATCGTCACAGGCTAAGACTTGCCGTCAAGACTTCCAACGAACAAACCTATACGCACTTGAGAAGGTCCTTTTGATGGCTTTCAGGCTAACATTGGTGGTCTTCTTCTGAGACTTTCTTTTTTTTTAAGAAAAAAGAAAAACCTACCAAGGTACTGCCAAATTAAATTCAAATAAACAGTATAAGGATATGGTCAAGCATCATCAAGTGCCTGAGCTTTTCTTCTTCTTTGACTGAGAAGACATTGGTACATTTTTTTAAATGGATAAAGAGAAAGGGTTCCTGAATATGTTTTATAGGGTGTAGATTCGTTTTTTTTTTTTTAATATATATACTATTTCCACTGATGTTTTTTTTTTTTTGGCTGCATTTACGATTGTTTTCTCTCTCTCTTTATTCTAATTTAAAATTCTTTCCTTTTATTACCTAACGCCAGGGATGACAATGGGGGACGGGGCGGGTATGTTTCCCCCACTCTCATACTCTACTATTCTTATTTCCCCCATTTTCAGCTCTACACCCATCTAATTTAACGTGAAAGTGGGATGGGAGAATTCCCATCAAAAGAGCTATCTTTATACCCTTCTGGTCTACTCATTCCAAGTTTTAAAATTATTGCATTAATATTATTAAACTTGAATTAAATTCCATTAAGTAAATTATAAAATTTAACAACATAATCACTTATATATTATAAAATAAGCCTTAAATAAAATCTAAACTCCATAAATTTAAAAAGTAAATTAATAAAAAAAACCAAAACATTAAAATACTAAAAGCATTATTTTTTTTCTTTGCTTATTCTCTCTATAGCTTTATGTCAACTTCATTATTTGACGTCTCTTAAGCATCATAGTTGATAAAACTTAGATCATGTGACAACAAATAACAAGAGATTTAATATTTTAATTAAATTTATTCAAAACTAAAAAAATAATTAAGTATTACATTTACCTCATTCTTGTCCATTTTTTAAATAGTTTTATGTTTTTCTTCTTATTATAATTTAATACATCCGCATCTTTTACATATATATATATATATATTTAATATACATAAATAGATATATAAAAATATACACACATAATACATATATTTATATATGTATGTATGAAAAATAAGGAACATATAATAGGGTTGGAGACGAGGGCAAGAAAGCTTCGCCCGTCCCGACCCCGCCCCGCCCCCCACTTGGGGGTTAGTTTTAATCCCCGTCCCCGCCCCTACCTCCATATAGTATCCTCGTACTCAGCTTATTAAAGGCGGGTACCTATGGGTACCTGTACCTACAGATTAGAATGTCATCCCTACCATCAAAATTGATGTATCATGGAATTATACATGATATTACACATTTCTTGGTGTTTCCCTTCAGTTTTTTTATGCAGGAATGCTAATTTTCTTATGATATTATCGTTTTATAAGTAGTGACAAAGGATATTTATTTTTTTATATCTTTTGTTTTAGATTGATTCAAAAATTCTACCTTCAGTTTATAATCTCATTTTATACTTTTAGATTAGATTTAATATACAAATCTATATTTTATCTCAATAAATAATTGATTTTGACCTTGAAAATGATCAAATAAAGAGAGAGAAAAAAAATTAAAACTTCTAAAGAAGAAAACAAAAATAAAAACACACAAAACAAAATACTTACTTATAGGATATTTTATACATTTGGACAATTTTTAATTCAAATTAAAGAATGATTGAGAAAATGTACAAATTTATATATTAAATCTAATTTAATAATATACATTTGATTAAATAAAAAATCGTTAAATAAACTTAAAATACGAGGTATTAATAGGTATATAAACAAAAAAAAAAAATCATTTTGCCGTGTAACAATGGTTGATGCCTGATGGTCCACAATACAAGTGAGTTCGGGGCTATCTACTGAGTTCCAAAACACTTTTGTAATGTCATCGCAGTGTATCTATCTGCATTTCCATCCCCACACATCAGCAAGCTCCAGAATTACCGTTTCCACAGAGATCTGGTGATTATAATATACACACACACACACACAATTACAATCATATATAATAGCTAGGGTCTCCAAAGATCCAGTACCCCAAATTCATGGCTAATAAACATTCGTGTACATATTCAGAAGTTAAATGTATTTCTTTAATTCTCTCTAAAAGCAAAACGTTTGATGGCCAATAATTGCAGAGGTCGGTGTGAAGCGGTGCCACGGCGGTGGGGTAGAAAACCAAAAACATTAAATGCATGAAAGGCCTGATCTAGTGGGTTCTTTTTGTCGTTTGTGTTGAATTGTATTATAGCAATAATGATTATTCTCACCCTTTTCCGATCGATTTGGAAATTGGATTGGTTAATATTCATAACTGTAAGAGCTGTAGATATTATAGTTCACATAGCCAAATTGGCGCGTGGACTGTATGGATCAGTCGGTCTCTAGCTTGGGTTCAGATAACCAGCCAGCTTATAAGCCAGATGTGGTTACTGGTTACGAACCCTCTTTAAGAATGTCCTGCACCAGAGGAGAAGAAGGCGATGGCCTCCTATCTCTAGCATATATATATATATATATATATGGATTTAGTTTTAATAATTTCGTTTTTAGTAAATATTTTTATTATTAACCATATGATAAAAAATCGAACAGTTATAATTAATTAAAAAATTTATGATTGTTGATTAGAATGAATTTTTATCATGTTAGATCATCAGTTGTCTTGTTACAATATACTCTTATTAGATTCATAATTATTAGATATGTAACTATTTTTCTGAAAAGTGACAGTAGTCTCCTATCTCATGCTAATATCTATATATGTGTGTGTGTGTGTGAAAGCTTACAGCTAAAAAATGGAATGATTAAGAAAAAAATAGTAAGAAGGATGTATCATTTCTTTGAATTTCTCTACTGATGCTAATTTCTTGATCTGGAAAGATCTTGCAATATGGCTAAAATAAATGAAAGTAGATTATGTGATGCACGTTTATTTATTGAGCTTCTGAATTTTGCACGTCTACCTCTTTTCTGCAAAAAGTTTTACCCTAAAAGAAAAAAGAAAGGAAAAGAAAAGAAAATTCTCCTTGCACTAAATATAGAAAAAAAAAAAGTTGATCTTGTTCGTGAATTTACGAAAAACTATATGGCATGGGTTACCACTTCTTGCTGCAAGACTTCAGACTTATGCCTGATCGTGAGATTGAACACTTTACAAATTAATTTTATTTATTTAGTTAGTTTGTTATCATCAACAACATCATTATTAGGCCGTTTCTTTTAGGGTCTACGGTCCTTTATCATCAAAATTTGGGCCCCCATTGTTTTTACTTGCATTTGAGATATTTATTAATAACATCAGCTTATTCAACAGTAGATTGACTTTTGCTACTCATAAAAAAAACTTTTATATTATATGTTACTCACAAAAATCAATACAAGAGTAAATTTATAAAAAATAATAATTTTTGGTGTTTTTTAAAACATTTTTTTTCACGTGACATATTTCAATCTACATTCTAAAAAGATAGCATATCTCCCCTTGCATTTCATGATCCATATTGCATGTGGTTCTCTATCTGTTTTTTTTAAACTTATTTATTTGAAAAATTCACTGCTAGTACAATTTTGTTTTTCAACCATCAAACCTATATCAACAAATTTTCACTTTACAGTTTTTTTTTAATTTTATTTTAATGTGATTTTGATCAAATCTAGCCGTGAAAAACGTGCACTACATGAGGCTCTATCTTATTAAGTGCTTTTTTTGTTACGCTTTTTGAACAAAATTTCTATGATGTTAAACTACCCACACATACATAGTTTAAGGGTGTGTGGGCGCTCTCATTCATGCATAAACATATACACAAACATATACATACATACATACATAAAACATGTATATATAAGATATTCATTTGATTTAGAGGTGGAATATATTTGAACGTTTAATAGCAGCTTGGCCTCAATATTAGGGTGTGAAATTATTGGTAGATTAATAATAATATTTCGCTTGTATAATCATTTGTATAAAATAACTGCTTATTTTTGTTGTGCTTCCAAGAGAGGCGCCACATATGCTTTAGTGAAAACGGGTGTTTTGTCCCTCAGATTATAAAATCTAACATTGATACCATAATTCGCACTCATACGTAAAATCTCTATAAACTTTTAGTTATATCTTCTTTTAATTATATCAAAAAAATCATATATAGGCCCCTTAACGATATATATTATAACAATTCTGGTTGGATTATGGCTAGCCACTACTATTATTGTATTGTAGTTGTTATTTACGATTTTGCCACAATGAAGTAAAACATATTGCCAAGTGTACTACATGTTGGTTGAACTTTTATGATTATCAATTAATTAGTCTAAAGAAAATACACAAGAAAATGTCAGGCTTGGAGTTCAGTACAGACAGACTTTTTCCTCCCTTCCTTAAATGCTCATTAAATTGGCACGCATGTAATCTAATTGGGAATTTTCCAATTGTAGGCTTGGGGTCCGTTTGCCACAGTTTTTTTTTTCGTATTTTTAGACAATAAAAGAAGAGAAATCAAACTTATAACTTTTCAGTAAATATTTGAAAGCATATTTTTAAAAGTTTAATGGATCAAAATAGTTTCAATTTTATTAAGTTACAAAAATGTTATATTTAGCTTATAATATATTATTGATACTCTGATATAAGTTTCAAAGTTTATTTCAAAAGTGTTTTTTGGAGAAGTTATATCTTGTAGCTTTTACAGGAAGTACTTTTAGAGAGCCAAGGTACTTTGACAGTTCATCTAAATACTTCTAAAAACAGCTTTTGGACTAAAAAAACTAAATGCAACTTTTAAAAAACCCTCCCAAACAGGCTCTTACATTGGGCGGCAAAAAGTAATGGTGCACCTACACTTGGATTTTAAATTGAATTTAAACTCCAACAATAAAAGCTTCATCAATATATAATCAACTTCTCTTTTATTATCCACGTGTAATCTAACTTCATGGTCTGATTCCTTCCAAAACAAAAGAGAACTTCATGATCTGATGATGATCATGATCTTATATTCAGTAAAAATTATAGTTATACTATTTATCTAGTTTCATTCTCTTTTAGAAAATAGTAATAGTAATTATAACGATTTTCCCGGTATAGGTGAATTGAATACCTGTGGCTGTCGTTGAATGGAACATGACATTCCTATGTAGTTTCTGTGTTCAAGTTTTCAACTCCTTGAAATATGAAGCCCAAGAACAAAAATTACGTCGCGGCTACTTATTGGCAATGAAATTGGGCTCCACAGTTGAGAACCGGTCCTATGCTTCCTCCCAAACATGAAAGGGGTCCATTTGCTTTACTAAATCTGAGCCCAAATTGGAAAACACAAGGTAAAATTACCATGCTGATATGAGATTTTGTACTACAGTAATTAAATTACATAGTATTTTTAATGAAATTAATTTATGTTATTTTTAAAAGATTTTGCAAAAATTGTTATGTTTTGACTTCACTATCGAGATTTTGCTACATGTCTAAAAAGTCTTCGGGGGTTATTGAAGGGGCTTTCAAGAGGCTAATAACAATGTTTGCTAAAGGCCTTACTACCTATGGGTGAGGAGTGCATCATCCCTAGGGGTGTACATAAACCATAAAATTGCCCCGCATGCCTGAACCGCGCTGCATTGTACCACTACTTTTGTGCCACATTATTAAATCACCAAATCGAGGTTTTAAACCCCCCGCCCGGCATACATAACTGGCTGTTTCAATTTGGGTTTTTCTTAAACCATGGTCTATCAAAACCACACCCCCACCAAACCATCAATTCAAATCGCAACGTCAATTTTTGTTTTATATATTATGAAGCATGAATTATAAATTATTGTTCATGATGATGACTATTTGATGTTGATGACCTTGTAACTTAAAAGATAACAAATTGATAACTAATTGTCCTAAAACATAGCAAAAGCATGGAACACATTAGTTTTATGTTTTTCTTTTTTCATTCTTTAAGCATTTCCAACAATAGTATAACAACTTATAGTTCCAAACAGCCAGCCAACTGGCTGGCACTAAAAATGGGTGGTTATGGTTTGGATTTTTCCAAAACTTCCCTTTTACAAAACCACATTGTTTGCCCGCCAAACCACTCACCTGTTCACCCCAATCTTCGAGCCCCACTTAATATGCTAGCAATAAAGATACATGAAGACACGGTCCCATGCACTTTGTTGGGCCTATATTGTGCAGGGCTTATGAACATGGAGGGTGCGGGCTATGTGGCTTCTTCCGGTTAGAACAAGTAGTCTGCATGTCAAGTGTTGAGTGAAAAAGAGTAATGAGTCTAGGGGGGGTCCTAACATTGGGATGGCTAGAATGAGTGTCTCAACAAGCGTTGATGGCGGCCCCTACTAGGTAGGGTTAGACCCAAGTGACCTCAAAGACGGTGACGTTAGAGGGCAAAATCATTGTGATTTCAGTTTCATGTTGTTGAAGATGTCGACCAAAAGAATCTTTGGTTGAGCCGATGGTGTGAAAGAAGAAAGTACATAATTTGTGAAGGTTTCCCCTATGTTAGTGTTTGTCTTAGTACTTGAGCTAAGTAAGTTGGTAGTGTTCAACAGTCGCTTGGGTGGGGTAGAAATAAGTTTCAAGCTCATTCTAGCAGGATAGTCTTAAAAGAGGACCTAGAAGAGGAAGCGTAAGGCTAGGCTTTAATGTTGAAAATGGTGATTTGGGATTCAAGGTCTTATTTTAGCTATGGTGGGACATGATATTTAAAGCCTTTTTGAGGTGCTAAGGATTCCTAAGGAAAGATGGCTTGGAATTTTGTTTTTTGATATATTTGTTAGGAATCTATGGTCCTTGGTATCTTTTGGCTGGTAAATTTGACAGTCGTTGGTTGTCATTGGCTAAAAGGATTCCCTCCTGATGGTGGTTTGTTATAGAGAAAACAAGTGAAAACCATGATAGTTGTTCTGGTGGGATCAGATTTTGGTGTTTTAATGAGAGAAGGTTATGTGAATAGTAAAAAGTGATAAAGGTGTAATGACTAAGAAAATCCTAATTAAATAATGTAATTTACATATTTAAATCAAGGATTTTTTTAGAAAAATCATGTATAAATTTTTGTGATTAAAGGATTTACGAAATTAATATAAGAATATTCCAAAAATTCTATAATGAATTTTAAAGTTAAATTTAACTTTCGTGATTAAATAATTTGGTTGATAAATCCTACTGTGATTTAAAGTAGAGGAAATTTCGCTCCGAAAATAACTTAAGAATTTTAATAATAAGAATTTTCAAGTGTAGTACGAAGTTAGTAGTATACCGAGAAACACCCTAACGTTCAACAAGTCCTTAATTGCCAATTTATTAGAAATTGGAGTTACGCGAGTAACAATTTTGGTAGAAAATACTGAGCGAGTTTGGAAATTTGTCACTATCAAAAAACAATGTCATTATCGAGTCTAGAAGCAGAAAAAGTCAAGTACAAATTTTTGTTAAGCTTAAAATTGATTTAA
Source organism: Artocarpus hirsutus (assembly GCA_946598075.1). Lineage (NCBI taxonomy): Eukaryota > Viridiplantae > Streptophyta > Magnoliopsida > Rosales > Moraceae > Artocarpus > Artocarpus hirsutus. Next base: position 53,352 of record CAMOHE010054083.1, on the reverse strand, counting down.
GACTAAGCACAGTAAAAAATCGATACATAATTAAAACTTACATTGATATTGATTCATACTGTGTTTAGCGTGTTATGGTATTTGAAAAAATAAGAGAGGACTTGTCGGATATTAAAGTCTCTTGTCAGTTAAATTAATCATCCCTGATAGTGCAAAATATATCTGTTTGAAGGGTATCTTTAGAGACAAGAATACAAAAAGTAGATATGACCTTGACTTGGACTTGATTTGAGGTTTGTCGTTGATGCATTCATAAGACAAAAATCTCACCTCCCTCCCATTAAGAGTTGGTGCCCATCCTAAGCATTCTTAAACAGGTTTTTAGCTCATCAAAGTCACTTAGACCCAATTAAGAATTAATTAAGTGGAGGATTACACTTAGCTTTGGTCTATAAATATGTGTACTTGCACAAGGCCTTATTTTCACTCTATTTTTCCTCCCATTTCTTCCCAAAAATCAGACCACTCCAAGGAGGTTACTCCAAACATTTTCTCTTCACGTCCCTCCCAAAACCAAGCAAAATACAAGAGTTTCTCAAGAATCTTCTTTCCATTTTCCCCCACTAAGAAACCGGGTCCAATACAAGCCTCACCAAGAAAAATTTTCTCCCATTTTCCTTCCCTTAAGAACCGGTTCTCTTCTCCAACAAGTCTCTAAATATTTTCTCTTTCATACCACCATAAACTCACTAGCAAAATAGAGAAGAAGAAGAACAAGCATGGATTAGACGAAAGAACGTAGTTGAAATTTTTATAGTGAAGTTCAAGGTTAAAGTTCCAATCTTTTTTATTTTTAATTACTTAGACAAATCAAGATTAGATTTTTATATATGAAGTTTGTGTTTTTAGTGTGAATCAAGAGGAAAGAAAGGAAGAACAAGTGGCTCTTGTACAAACCATCAAGAATTTTTCAAGTATGTTTTTTAAAGGTAAATCCTAGATCCCATCATCATCTTTCTTGGTTAGAACCCAAAAGTTTATACCTTTGCTAAGATTAAGAATGTGAATAGTGATCAAGCAAAGAAAAAATAAGAGGACTTGGTCTTTCGTGGAAGAGTTCAAGTTGTTATTCAAGGGTAGGATCCTAAATTTTTTCCTTACATTTATTGAGGTTAAAGTTTATAATTTTATGAGTGATTTGATTATTGGGTGAGAAAACAGATTGTAATAATTTTTTGTGTATTGATTAACTTAGTTTATATATGTATATATGATAAAAAAAAATTAGTAAATGCATGCTAGGTTTATGTTTTTGCAAGTTTTGATTTGTGGAAAAATTTTTCACAAACTTTGAGCATGTAAACGTAAGCCTTAAAATCGATTTTTAAAACCTTTTAGAACACAAAACTTTAGTTTGCGATGTTTTGCACAAAACTCTGTGACTAAACAAAAACGCAGTTTTGACTCTAAGTAAGGTTTGCAAACAATTTTTACAAATTGTACAAAGCTGTTTTGAAATTGCACAAAAACTGCCCTAAAATAGTTTGGTGGAGACTTTTAAATAAGCATGAAAGTTATTAAAACATAAATTTAAAACAATAACTTTTATGAAGAAAAACTTTTAAAAAAGGAAATTGTCTTTAGCATATAGTTTTATGGTAACGTTCTAAAAATTAACAAAAAAAAGTACCTTTCGGTACTATTTTTCAACAAACCATTAAATTTTAGCACTCTAGACAAGTTGTATAATCCCAAGATTTTATGTTTTACTAAATTTAGGCATTATTTTATAGAGCGATTTTAGTTCAAAACCTTTAGTTATACGGATATAATTTTTAAAAGAAAACCCTTAACGATTTCTAAATAAACCTTACAACAGTTTTTTATAAAGAAACCCGACACATTAGATTCTTAGTGTTATAATGCTATATATGGGTCCAACGCCCTCTATGATCCGAAAAGTCACTAAGGGTCATAATTTTAATGGTACTATATATGTAATGTCTTGTAACGAACCACTTACGTGGTCGTTACTTAACTTGAACATAATCGTAATTTCAACAAACTTTGACATAAAGTACAGAAAATTACGGAATAATTTTTTTCCAAATGAAATAAATTCTTAATTATAAAGAATCTGTAACATATAACCTTGAATGAAATATTAATTATTTCTCAAAACTTAATTTCGTAAAACTAACATAATAACACTAATTTCTTAAAACATAACCATAACAATTTTCTTGAAACTTTTCCTTTAAACATAAGGATAATCATTTAAAAACTATTACTTTTACAATATTTCTTAAAACATAGTCGTCTAAACTTTCATGATAATAAATTCACAAAACATATTCGTAAAACTCATATAATTCAATTACTTGAAAATTGAATGCATTTGTTGCATTATCTATTGCAACATTTTAAAACTTAAAATTATCTAGACTAAGGTTGCGTAACCACAATCTTAGTTTTCGTAAAACAAAAACATGCATAAATTCATAAACTAGTATTGTAGAAATAATACAAATCTCTTTTTTTTCTTTAACATTCCTTAAAACATACTTAAAAGCTATTACAACTTTTGTTGCAATTTTAGTTGAGGCATTACTCAACATTTGACTTTAAAACCCTTTCAAATTGTTTCTTAAAACTTAACAAGAAACAATTAACTGAATCCTAGCTTAAAATTTAACTTTATAATTATATAAAACATTTTGTAAATATATCTTAAACTTTGTAAATATTTCATAAAACTTTGACTTTCTTGAACTTTAAAAACACTATATCAAATAGTGGAAAAAATAACCTTTTCTTTTGGTAACGGAAACATACTATAATGGTATCCATACCTATCTTCGTCCGCCGCTTAACACTACCCATCAAATGTTGCTAACATGTTTTTTTACCTACAACATGAACATACTTAAATGAGCTTTTGCTCAACAAGTAGGAAGTCAATCTCGCAAAACATAATTAAAAAAATCATTTTAAATAAAAATATACATGAACATTTTATACTGGCTTTACAACTTGTTTTATGCTTAATTATTTAAGCTAAAACTTGTCTTGTTACTTAACTTTCCTTTTCTTATAAACTTTAGTGTTCGTACCAACGTCATTAATTATGAGATCATATACATGATGCTTCCCCTTGCGGAAGACTTGAGATGCTTTTCATGTGGAAGACTTGCGAGCATCAAACACTGAGGTCATTTATTTAATTTTACTTTAAGTACCTCATGACAAAGAAGCTAGTACGACACTTCTTATCGCTTTCACTTGTCTTACTGTATGTATGCAGTATGACCTATTACTACATAGCATCACATTATATATATCATACTTCATACATCGTTAACATGCGTAGCTTAAAGGTAAGTGTTGGGGGAAATCTTCACGATGAAAAAATCATCTGAAGTTCATACCCTCTTTAATCCAAGCACCTGATCAGGTTGGCTGAAAAGACCAATCCAACATTGATAGGATCTGTCCGACCAGGGACACGTCTGACCAGGACAGGGTGTGTCCAACCAGGATCTGTCTGATCAGGATCCGTCTGACTAGGACAAGATCTATCCAACCAAGGCCTATCCAAGTAGGATCTGTTCAACCAAGGACCCGTCCAACTAGGATAGGATCCGTCCGACTAGGATAAGATCATTTGACTAGAACCTGTCCAAGCAGGACCTGTCGAAGCAGGATCTGTCCAACTTACCCAAAGACCACCACGTGGCACCATCTCAATCCTCCGTTGGGCAGCACTTCTTCATAGAGATCGTGACACCTATCGCTAGACACTTGGGTTACAGACCAAATCGGTCTACACCCGGATCCAAGCTACACACTATAAATAGGAGCATCAACTCAACCACAAAGGGACGGGCATTCTTCCTTTGCCTACCCTACCTTTCCCTTAGCTCTTCCCGGTCAGAACAGTGACTTAAGCGTCGGAGTGCCCTTGGCAAGCACCAAACTAGTGTCCCCTTACTCTAAGGCATTTTCTCCCCTTATAGATCCGACCAGACTAGGCCGAGCCAGGTAGAACAGGAGATAAAATAAGGAACCTGACCTCCGTGCTCACCTATACGCGGTGTTGTGTCGAATCCAGGCATCAACATTTGGCGTTAGAAGGAGGGCCCCGTGCCTTTCCAACAGCCTCAGCTCTTCCCCCCAACCATTCCCTAGACAACCAACCAAAGACCTCAGGTCTAGAACGAAGAGTCTGACCAGGTCCAAAAAGGTTACGGCTGACCAGAGAAAACCAAGTCTAGGCTATGGCCGACCAGGTCCAGGACGAAGAGTTCAAACAGGCTATGACTGATGAGGAGACCTCAGGTCTAGGACGAAGAGTCTGACTAGGTCCAAGAACATTACGGCCAACCAGAGAAGAGCAAGTCCAGGCTACAGCTGACCAAGTCCATGACAAAGAGACCAAGCAGGCTACGACCGACGAGGAGACCTCAGGTCTAGGACAAAGAGTCCGACTAGGTCCAAGAAGGTTGTAGCCAACCATAGAATACCAGGTCCAGGCTACGGCCGACCAGGTCCATAACGAAGAGTCCAAGCAGGCTACGACTGACAAGGAGACCTCAGGTCCAGGACGAAGAGTCCGACCAAGTCTAGGCTATGGCTGACCAGGTCTAGGACGAAGAGTCCAAGCAGGCTACGACCAACGAGGAGACCTCAAGTCTATGACGAAGAGTCCGACTAGGTCTAGGCTACGGCCGACCAGGTCCAGGACGAAGAGTCCTAGCAGGCTACGATTGACAAGGAGACCTCAGGTCTAGGACGAAGAGTCCAACCAGGTCTAAGAAGGTTACAGCCGAACAAAGAAGACCAGGTCCAGGCTATGGCCGACCAGGTCTAGGACAAAAAGTTCGACCAAGTCCAAGAAGGTTATGGCCGACCACAGAAGACTAGGTCCAGGCTATGGCTTACCAGGTCTAGGATGAAGAGTTAGAGCAAGCTACGACCGATGAGGAGACCTCAGGTCTAGGACGAAGATTCCGACCAGGTCCAATAAGGTTACAGCCAAATAGAGAAGACCAGGTCCAGGCTACGGTCGACCAGGTCCAAGACGAAGAGTCCGACCAGGTCCAAGAAGGTTACGACCGACCACAAAAGACTAGGTCCAGGCTACGGCTGACCAGGTCTAGGACGAAGAGTCCGACCAGGTCCAAGAAGGTTACAGCCGAATAGAGAAGACCAGGTCCAGGCTATGGCCGACCAGGTCCAGGACGAATAGTCCAGGAAGGATACGCTCATGAAAAATATTTCCCAACCACATCAAGACTTTGGTGCTGATGACCTCCATCACCAAAGTCTTGGGGGACTACTGTTGGGGGAAATCTTCACGATGAGAAAACTATCTGAAGTTCAAACCCTCTTTAATCCAAGCACTTGATCAGGTTGGTTGAAAAAGGACAATCCGACCTAGATAGGATCTGTCCGACTAGGGACCCGTTCGAGCAGGACAGGGTGTGTCTGATCAAGATCTGTCCAACCAGGATCCGTCAGACCAGGACAAGATCTATCCGACCAAAGCTTGTCCAAATAGGATCTATCCATCCAGGGACCCATCCTACCAAGACAGGATCTGTCCGACCAGGACAAGATCTAATTGACCAGGACCTGTCCAAGCAGGATCTGTCTGACTTACCCAAAGACCACCACGTGGCACCATCTCAATCCTCTGTTGGGAAATCCTCCTTCACGGAGATCGTGACACCTATCGCTAGACACTTGGGTTACAGACCAAACCGGTCCACACTTGGATCCAAGCTAAACTCTATAAATAGAAGCATTAACTCTATCACAAAGGGACGGGCATTCTTCCCTTGCCTACCCTGCCTCTCCCTTGGCAGGCACCAAACCGGTGTCCCTTACTCCGAGACATTCTCTCATCTTGTAGATCCGATCAGACTCGACCGAGCCAGGCAGAACAGGAGACAGAACAAGGAACCCGACCTCCTTGCACACTGCACAAGGTGTTCTGTCGAATCCAGGCATCAACAGTAAGTAAGCATTATAAATCAATCCTGCATTCATCACTTATCATAGTTATACCAGTACATGACATGGCATATCTTAATCGTAAAAAATTGTAAACATGACATGTCAATACATCTCATCACACATCGTTAATAACTGTACATAATATCACATATTATGGCATAACATATCATTATTCATGCACTTTGTAATTTTTACAAAAATGTATGAAACAATTTATTTAAAATTGTTCATACTGTAGACGAGATTTATACTTACCTAGACTCCAAGCTAAGCTAGTCTAGTTGTATCTTGTTGTACCTATAGTCCATAAAGCATCCTCTACAGTGCTCATCGAGTGACCATGAATGGCTAGAAATGCTTCTTGGAGATTATATATTATTGAAAACGTGATTTTGGACTTTGTTACTATAGTTTGAGTCACCTCGATTTATGTGCATTCGATACATAAGATTTTTTATCGGAGTGAAATTAGCTCGAACGGAGGACACCATCACATTTGGCGCATCAAAATGAGTCAAGAAGAGGTCTCAAATCATTGATCGGAGGTTCGGATCACAAAAACCTGAAGTCGTCGTTGACCGACCATTGATCGACATTGACGGCGTTGATCGACATCAATCGGGCTTCGTTCGTTGCCAAGCTCAAGCCTAGTCCCTCTAAATTGATCCTTCTAAGTCCAATGGCAGTGTTAATTTTGCCTCTAACATAGCAGATCGTGAAGTACAACGCTGGTAGAAATAGATGAGCTATGATCTTTATTTTTTGGTAGTGGTCAACCAAAATTGGTCGAGTGCTTTTGCTAACCACTCATTTCTAAGCATTTTCCCCCCCATCAATTTGAGTTGTAGCTATCATATTTGAAGAAATCACAACCATCTATAGCGGAGACCGACGGCGTTCATGGAACTCCCATTGGTGGCAGTTATGGCATGTAATTGAGGATGGGGATAACTTCCTCCTTCAATTCTAATTATTTTACCTCAATCAATTTGAGGTAACGTGGTTGGAATTGCCAAGATCAACATCTCACATGGTAGCAGTGGTGGGTGTTTGTCGATCTCCATCTGGCGACAGCAGTTTGGCAATATTAGGAGGTTATATCCTTAGTGGGTTTCTTATGGGCCTTATTGTGCATGTTCATTATGCACTACATGGTGCTTATATGCTATATCTTGTTTATAATCTAGATAACAAGCATCAATCATAGCATTTACATCCATATAATACATACACATAATGTTCATAAACATATCATACATATGTATATCATTCATATCATACATACACATGTCATTCATATTCTTATCATACATACGCATGACGTTCATACTTTCATGTCATAGAGTTGCTATACATTTTTCTTTTTATAGCAACTATTTCATATCATACTTTAAGTCATGTTGCATTCATATTACATACAACAATCATAGTTCATAACATTCATGCATATATTAATCATATTTTCATATCATGAAATTGCTAAACTTCTCTTCTTCTTCTTTTTTCAAGCAATTATTGCATATCATAGACCATTGTTGAAATTGAGACTTTACTTGCCTCCAACGGGTCGCATAACATAAAGTTCTTCCTATCGAAAGCTTCTATCATTCATATATAAATCATACTTCTTATACTATACCTATACTCGCTTAATCGTATGGCATATCACATCGCTAACCCTACAATGGTACTATGCATATCTGTCTTTTTATGTCGTTTCTAGATCATATATTGATGTCCTTGTTAACTGTTCAAACTAGAAAGTTATCTCCAAATACTCGTTCGTGCTTCGGAGAAATGTCTTGACACCATCACCTTTGGTGGTGATTCCTTGAAGAAGATTTCATTCTCACGTCCCTTGTGTATGCTAAACTATGACTTCCTTTGTTCTCGTGGTAGATTAAAGGGTATTATTCATCCACTAATAGAATCATCTTTTAGTAGGGCTGACAATTTGGACACGACACGACGACACGATACGAAAATGACACGAGATAAACGGGTTTGGACCGCACGTTTATTAATTGTGCTATAAATAGGTTGGCACGAATAACACAAAAATAAACGGGCTAGATTCGTGCTAACAAGCTAAACACGCCTTAACACGTTTAATTAAATGGGCCGTAAATGTGTTGACACGACACGACACTATCCATCCGTTTATAACACATTTAAACTTAAAAATAAGAATATTTGAAATATTTATAGTAGGTTAGTATTAATTAGATATTGTGTTTTTGTTAATTTTCTTTATTGGCTTTTTTTAAAAAAAAATTTAAATTTTTTTTATTTTTTTTAATTTTTAGTTAATTGGGTCATAAACGTGTCATATGCGTGTTGTTATCGTGTCAACCTGTCACGGTACGTTTAATAATCGTGTTAATCGTGTCATGTCGTGTTACGCGTGCTATAGGCATGTCATGTTCATGTTTGCATTTCTGGTACGTTTATTAATTGTGTTGTGTTCGTGTTCGGGCTAAACATGACGTGCTGTAAACGTGCCGACACGAACACGACACGAACATAATTATTGTCACCCCTATCTTTTAGTAAGGATTTCTGAGGCATAGCTACCTAGATTGTACTCTCTAGATCCTCTATCAATTAGTCAATTGACCCTTTTCTGCAGTTATAGCTCCAAACATTTTCACCCAAATTGGTACTCTAAGTGTTGATTATCTTGAACCGTTGGTTCAAGCATCCATGTGATTCTACGTGATGTTTAGCTGACTTAGGAAGTTAGCACCAAATACAACTTCCCTGTGATTTGACTTGTTATGGTAGCTAGGCTTAACATTAGTCCTTAAAAGGACATCTAAAATCATGCTTGCATGTCGATAACTTGATTGCAATTGTACTAAAAATTGACACATATCATTTAACGTAACTTAAAATAACATTTAATTAACATAACTTACTTGGACTGTGGCGATGCAGGCACATGACGACGTGTAATAGGATGGTAGAATACCGCTCTGATACCAACTGTAAAATTCTTGTTCTGTTAAAAATAATTCATAAGCTTTAATCTTTTACTAAACTGATATCATAATAGAATTTTCACTTAATCAAAGTAAGTTGAGAAATTTCACTTTTGTCAGATAATCTCAATTTAGATATTCTAATTGAGACTCTTATAAATGTCACTTCTTTGGCTTATACATGAATTGATGAATCATAAACTTTTAGTTTACTACATTAAAAATAACTATTTTAATGTGCTATCATAACATTTCAAGTACTTAACTGAGTAATTCTAGAAAAATCCTTAATTAATCAAATTTATTAATTTTTGGATTTTTCCTGATCATTCCATGTCTTAGGTTTATTTTGGGACTTAATGGGCATCGAACCAATTAGAAGTTCACTAAGTAAATTAGGAATGTAGTTAATTAGAACTTAGTTTAAGAATCATGGATTTTGGTAGTTCCCAATTCAGTTAATTTAAGTCACATAGATTTAGTAATGATTAGATAATTAATTAATTGTCAAATTTTAATATGAATTCAAGGCAATTAGACAAATCCACACCAAAAAACAGGTAAATAGGAATTTCACTTACAGCACAAATTGTCTAAAATAAATATTTTTCTAAAAGTAGAAAGCATATTTAATTTGCAAGTCAAAGTATGCTATGCTATGTTATATTGCATGCTCATTAAATTGTTTAGTGAAACTTATAAGGATAAACTAAATAAGAGAGTCGTATAAACATCTCGACCTATGGAGAGTTTTAAGATTTAATAATAAAGAAAAAAATTAAATTAGATCATGGTATCGTTGGGACCTTACAAACCTTAATTTCCTATCGATCTCGTGCAACTAGTACGACTACTTAAGCCCAATAAAATAATAAGACAAGATCATAATTGAGCACAATCGGCACATGCATATTATGATTAAATGCTACTTTAAATGTTTTGCAAGTTATTATTCCTACTTACTGAGTGAAAGCTCATTCAAGAATATTTATACTGTAGCTAAACAACCTGCTAATAATGTTTAATGGCCGGTGGCGAAGCAGCAGACAATTAGAGTGGAGTCATGAAAAATAGATATTGCGCGCTTTATTTTCAACACATAGTTTTTAATAATTATGACTCTTTGAATAATATGTGTAACTGTATGACTCTAGTATTGGGTAAACCTTTATATTATGTTACTATTTCTGTTGCAACAAAAAGCAAGAGTAGTTTTAATTAAAAACTAGTTAGTAAGTAAATTTTAAAATAGTTTTAAAAAAATATTGGCCAAAATTATTAAATCTAAATAAATGTATGTTTAAGATGTCATAGACTCTTTCTATTTATGATGAGTGGAGGTACTGGGAGTAAAGGCACATCGATGATCAACATTGGATTCCAAATAAGTTGTAGAATCATCACTAAATTTATTTTCTATAAATTCAATATTTTTTTATTCAACTATTACATTAGAATCTAGATTCAACAATCTATAAGCCTTGGAATTTTCAACATACCCTACAAAAATACATTTAAGTCCACTTGAACCTAACTTTGATGTTATGGGGACATACACTCTATAAAAGGATAAGCAATCCCATCCCTTCAATACATCAAGTTTGGTTTTCTTCCTTTCCATATTTCATATGGAGAGACTTGTGTTTTCATAGATGTTATTCTATTATGAATGTGACATACAATAAGTAAAGCTTCTCCCTATAAGTTACTAGGCAAATTAGCATTAAGAAGCGTAGAGTTGATCATGTTGATAAAAATTCTATTCTTTTCTTCAATCAACCCATTTTGTTGAGAAGTAAAGGGAGCTGACTTTTGGTGAATAATACAACACTCTTTACAAAAGACATCAAACTCATTAGAAAAGTTTTCGCTACCTCTATCACTACGAACTATTTTGATTTTCTTATCTTTTTGGTTCTCAACTTCAGCCTTGAAAAGTTTGAACTTATCTAAGGCTTTATCTTTTGTTCTAATTTAGTACACATATGTGTATCTAGAACAATCATCAATAAAAGAGATAAAGCATCTTCTTCCTCCTATATTTGAGTCTTTCTGTTGGCTTTAGGAGAGGGTTTTTTTGCTAATTTTGTTTGTATGTCTATCTCATACTTATCATTTTTTTTTTCATCTTTGCAATTAATGATACCATACTTAGACATGTATTTCAAAAAATCTAAAATTTAAGTGTGCTAAACGAGCATGCCAAATATCAAAAGACTCAACAATATAAATGAAATTCATCACTTTATAATTATTGATACTAAGTTTGTATATGCCATCGCAAGAATATCCTTTCCCACAAAGGTTCCACCCCTTGATACAATACATGTATCGTTCTCAAATACTATCTTTAGTCCATTTTTACACATTAGACTAGCAAATGCAAGGTTCTTCCTTATGTTGAAAACATAGAAGACATTGCTCAAAGTCATTTGTTTTCCGAAAGTAAAAGTAATCTCTATCATACCTCTTACGGCAACCACTACTGTATCATGGTTCCCCATGAGAACCGTTTGTCCTTTTTCTATTGCATGTGATAAAAATAATTTTTATCATTACAAACAGAAACAATGGCACCAGAATAGAGCCACTGAATGGACAACTTAGGTATAGCCATATTGGTTTCGGTAATCATACCAATTTGCATTTTCAAGATCATTGCACAAATCTCTTCGAATTTCTCTTTGGATTTATTTTCGATGACATCGGCTTTATTCCTTTGAGACTTATTAGCTTCGGCAACATTAACTTTAGAGAAATTCAATATCTTGTCCTTGAAATCATGAGACTTAGTTTGCTCCTCGATCTTCAAGTGTTTTTGTAAATCCTCCAAAGTTATGTCAATTCTCCTATGAAGGAGTTTCTTTCTATAACCATTGCATTTTTGGGGCATTTAAACAATAACAACCCCCACTATGAAGGGTTTAGAAATCTTCATTTCAAATTCATGAAGCTAAGTAATATTGACTTGCAATACATGTATTTGATCGAGAGCAAACTTCATATCAATCATGACAACTTCTAAATATTTAAAAATAAAGAATTTGTCCATACCTTCTTTCTAGGCTTTGTACTAGAGAGTATTCCAAATCTTTATCGGAGATTGCATCAAGTTGTAGAGACCATAGTCCTCTCCAAGAGCGTTTTGAGATTGTGATATCGACACATTACTTCATCATCTTTACACTTCCTTCTTGCAATATTTACATCATTGGACTTATCCTCATTTGGTTCATGAAGTGCATCAGTCTTCGAATTATACACATAAGTGATTTTGAGGACGTAAAGATGAAAGAACAACTTCCTTATCCTACGAGTGAAATTTGCGCCATCGAAATGATCAACTTAAACATTTAGGTTGAGGAAGGTTGCCATGTTCTTTTCAGCCTCTATTGCAGTAGATAAAACTTTTAAGATTGTTGGTGCATATTGTGTGCAAGCAGAGAATGGAGACTACGAAATTCTGATAAATAGAGAAGTATTTGAGGCATGTATGAACACTTTTTTTAAAGGTTTTATTTGCCTTCACTTCTCAAAATTTGTTGACAAGTTTTACGGCAAATTACCTTCATGATACAACAAACACTTAAACACTATATCTAGCATCAATATGACGTTCTAGAATAAGATATGAATTCTGTAATAACTCTGGAGATTAAGCAAAGACATGAGTATCATTTGAAGAATGATCACGACGGATTGAAGAATGATCACGACCAACCAATCCATACAACCTTTACACAAAGTTACCTCATCAAATGTAAAGGTATCTATTCGTGTCTTAATACATCTATTATAACAAATATGTCTATTGCTAATTGATGTTTAAGTTTGTACAAAAGCATACAATTACAAATGCACCAGTTCAAAACATTTTTCAATATAAATTAGCACGAGAGAGCATCGTGGTGCCAGATTGTGCAAATTTTGCTTAGTGTCAGCACCTTTTCAAATGGGCACCGCCTCCCCAATGGCCTTGTCCCATTTTGTACTATTTTGTACCTCTAGCATTGCGGCCTCCAATATGGGCACCACAACACTCTGAACTAAATCTAGACACTTTAAAAATGTGTTTTCTAACTTATACCTATGTGATCTTTGATTTTAAACATGTTAATGAGACATATTACAATCTCTTTAACAATAAAAATAAATAGCAATGAACATCAACTTTCACAACGTGTGCTTTACTCATACTTGTGGAGTTTTTAGTTGTTTTTGCATATGTAGTTCTTGATAATCGGTGTTCTTATTACGTTCTTGATTAAGTAATTGTTTGATTTGAATTACAAGTTCAAAATGTTTGTTTTTATTTGTACAAAATTTTATACCAATAAATGTCATTTATGCATAAGGTGGTCTCTTTGTTTCTTTTAAAACTTCAATAGGCCAAGCCTAAGTTTGAACAATATCGAACAGAACCCATACACAGTTAAGCTCATTTAAACCTAGTAGCTAATCTAGAGCCCCAGATCCCGATATTTTGTCCTTCATTTAAAGGAGTTGAAAAAGTTTCTTGGCTTCATACCAAAACCAGTCTCATTTTTTTTTTTGGTCAAAATTGAAATAAGTTTCATCTTTTATTTTTAAGGGACATTGCTATTGTCCCCTTATCAATCGTAATGTATCAAATGAGGTAGGCTTTAAGCTGCCTCTATGAAGCTTAAGGATAATTATTGGTTTACTCATTAGCATAACAACCCCCTCCCCCGTTGCCCGCAGCCGCGGCCCCCGCCCCTCCTCAACACCCCACCCCCCAAAAAAAAAAAAACCAAAATTTGACGTGACATTCAAAATCTTGGAAGAAAAGAACAACAAAGAAACGTGGGCCCACGCACAGGAAAAGGCCCAAAGAGAGAGTGACAGGAAAGGCAGGCAGGAGGTGAGTGAGTGTGTGTGGGTACTGGGAAAGTGTTTAGTGTTATGATATATAATAGGGTCACAATCTTTGCATCAAAGAAGAAAATTTTGAAAAAAGGCTGCCACAAAAGCATGGCAATCGAAATCAAGGTCAGAACCCCCTCCGCACCCGCCACTTCTTTTCTCGTCTTGTCACTGTCCCTGCCTCTCTCCTCCTCCTCTCTTTTTCTCGCCACTCACTCAACCACCCACACAACCAACAGACCATATTATACAGTAAAAGAAAACAATACTAATTGGTACCACCCATGAACAATTCATATTATAAAAGGGAAACAAAAAGTGCAAATATGATAACATAAGTTGAAATTTATTCGTGTGTCGTTTGATTCGTATGTTTAGAATATTTTAAATAGTTTTAAACTTATGAGCGTACAAAAATAGACATCTAATAGGCACATGTTTTAAATTGTTCAAACAATGAGAATATAGTTTAAAACGAGTTAAACTATCAGTTTTATAAACTTGATACCTCCTTAAGTTTTAATTATTTTGAATCAGTTTCTATATAAAAACCCTTCAAATTCTTGACTTTCTCTATAAACCATAATTTTCAAATACCAATTATATTATGTAATGTTTTATTTTTCATGTTAAACTTTTTTATTTCAAACATCAGTTTAAAACTACCATTTAAACCACGTAAGTTTAATACTATCAATTTTAACTAAAAAGTTTAAAATCACACAACTTCAAACCTACGTACTAAATAAACCCTTAGATGTTCTCGAAATGTGGCACTCAATATGGTAATCTAATTCTTATATTTTATGTAATAATACTTGTATATAAGAAAACCAATAATTCTAACAATATGATTGGCCCAAAATCTTTCTCACGTGCAAAAACACAAGCGTATGTTAATAATGACATATCATTTACTCGTGTGATGCTTATCAACTAGTACCCTTTAGATTTTTATTACACAAATAGTTTAGAAACATAAAAAGGACACGCACACGCGCGCGCATACACACACACACATATATAATATCAGTGCAAGCAACGAGTGATAGTATTCACCAACTTCGACGAACGACATGGTAATTAAAGTTTTGACTGATAAGGGACACAGTGTTAAAACACCACTGTTAAAACACATAACGGAATGGATAAAAACAAGGGTACGGGTCATTGAGCGCGAAGTGTACTTTCGTGTAATCTATCTTTTTAGGATCGGTAATTCTGAAGGTGAGGAGTGAGTGAGCTTGGTACTTGCGCAAAAATACATACATGTACGAGTAGAAATGCACTGATGATTCATACAAATGTATTAGAATGTTTGATATAGTGGTTAAAACTATTAGTTAAAGTTATAAATATTGTAACATATTAGAGCTTTATACTATAACAATTTTTTTTTTACTTTTATTAGAACATATAAAGACTTTATATTATTTTTAAATAAAAAATTAGTTAGAATTAACATGTTTGAAAGTGTGTCCTTCCAACACACTTTAAGGGTCCGTTTGATAAATAGATTCAAATTAGTGATTTGATTTGAGTTGTTATCCAAATTGACATTTAGATGTACATTTAAGTTTTAATCTAAGTATGAAATAAAATTAAAATTTATGTTTAAAAAAGTAGTAAAAATAGTTTTAGATTTATTAACAAATCTAATAAAATCTTAATGTTAATTATCTTAAAAATATGCAATATGGATTTTAATTTATTTTTATCTTCACTAAGAACATAATGAAAAAAGAATCATCTCAATAAGATATCAGATAAAGAAGTTATGATTTTTTTTTCTAAATATAGAAAAGAGAATTTTAGCTTTTATTATCTAAATATCAAAAGTTTTTACTATCAGATTCTTGATACTCAAAAAATTTAAATTTTAAAAAAAAATAAACACAAATCTAAAAAAATTCTTAAAACTTAAATCTAAATTTAAATTTAATGGGTATAAAATACCCAAAACCATCGACCCCTAAATATATTTCCCATTTCGTAAGTAGTTTCATTTTCTCTCTTTCTCCCTCTCTCTGTCTCTCTAATGGGAAGGGTTTTCTTTCTCACTCTAACGCGGTTCCCCGCCAGCTGACATGAGAGTGACAGGCGTACGGTATGAGAGATGTGCGTCAGACATGCCTAGCCAAGCATTGTGGGGGTAGGGAATCCCTAATGGCGCTACCATTGTGTGGACATGATGCCACCAATTATCATTCTCTGCTTACCCTACTCATTTGCCTTCTTTTTTTTTTTTTTTCCCCATAATCTAATATAATTTCACAACAATATTATATAATTCTCAATAAATTAATTATTTTTGCACGTCATAAAATCACAATTATACTCTTGTGAATCATTAGTTATATTTAGCAATAAGGTTGAAAAAAATACCCATTGGTGTGTGAAGTTTTGGATTGTTAGAATTTAAAAATCTCTATTTTTTTTTTTGTTTCGTTATGATTATAAAACGATTTGATTTTAACAAATAAAATACTATAAAAAAAACTTTTTTTTTTCTTAAATTTTTTTTGTTACTTTCTTAAAAATGTTCTATATTATTTAACATCACACCATTATTCTAGTTAGTGTTTTTCAAATTTTATATGTATCTATAAGATGTTTAGGAGAAAAGTTTCAATCAATAGTTTAAAAAAAAACGTTATAGCTGTTGAAAGCTTTATATTATAGTTTTTTTTATTTTATATTAAAGTTGTTGAGAGTTTTATATTATGAATAGTTCAAACCGAAGAAACCTATATGTCAAACAAAAGGTTAGTCTTGTGAATGTTTGGAAAAATCAAATTCTCATCAATTTGACAAAAAAAAAAAAAAAGTTTCCAAAACTAATGGAGTACGTATAATGTAGACACGATAATAAATAACAAAACTCAATCATATGGTTTTTTTTTAATATATCCTACCGTGAAAAACCCATAAAAAGTATTCACTATGGGTATAAGTTACTTTTTCATATATACTATCCACTAAAGATATTCCCTTGCGTGTATCATCGTTGATATACTAGGCGTGCTGAGAATTTGGAGTTGCCTTTTCACCCTTCGAAGACCCAAGGAGCCTAGCTTCTGCTCCCCATATATACATTCTTGCCCCTATCTGGTCAACCGTCAATTAAGCGTTGGCATTAATGCTGCCTTTGAGCTAGCAAGTTAGCTTACTTGTGCACCACCTTTGGCTGCCACAGTGCACTCAAAAAAGTTGAGAACTTATAGCCATCTGATCATGTTTTTCTGCTGGGGACGACTACGAGGTTCTCACATATGATTATCTCACCGCAAAGCTATTCTTCACGACTTAAATCTCTTGTTTCTTCCTCACTTGCAACTCGTTTTGCACTAAATGAACAAGTGAACAAATAATTGGGGCCTCGTTTCAATTGGGAAGTCCTCTGCGCAGGAGAGTGTGCGAATCTTTTAAGCCTCTCTATAGCATTCTTTGACGCAATTTATAGTACTCCATCTATCTATCTCTTTAATTAAAGAGTTTGCATCGTATTTCGTGCAAACTAGCAGGTGACAGACTTCCCAAAAAAATTTAAATGAATTATGAAGAGACATAATTGTAAGTTTTAAAAATGAGATATTTACGGTTTTATACCATGTATTTTGATTTATTTAAAAACTATATTTTTAGTGTTTGGTGTCATCAAATATATGCATTCATATTAGATGAATATACATCTTATCTTAGTTAGTAATTGATTAATTTGACCTTTAAAATTACAAAATTATCCTTCATAAAAGAAACAAAAACTAAAACTTTCAAAAATAAAAAAAAAATAAAAACACAAA
Organism: Artocarpus hirsutus; assembly: GCA_946598075.1. Lineage (NCBI taxonomy): Eukaryota > Viridiplantae > Streptophyta > Magnoliopsida > Rosales > Moraceae > Artocarpus > Artocarpus hirsutus. The sequence goes on along the minus strand of CAMOHE010054083.1, from coordinate 35,726 downwards.
AAGTTATCTTAAGTTCAAAACCATAAGTTTATTTATTTTTTTGTTAATCCCACAAATAGTCTTTGAGGTTTACCTTCAATCTCATTTTAGTCCAAACATTTAAAAGTCTCATTTTGGTTCTTAAGTTATTATTTTATATTAGTTTTAATCCTTCCATCAGTTAGGTGTTAAATGTTTGTAGCAGAATATTTTTAAATTGTCCCATTTATTTAATTGTTCCTAGTCTATTATTTGTTTCACTTTTGGTCCCTAATCTATTACTTTCACTTTCAGTTCCTCTGTTAGCAAGGTATTATTAGGGATCAAAATTAAAAAAAAAAACTAAATACAACAATTTTGATTCATGTAACTAAAAAAAGACAATTTATCACTTTGTTACATTTTTAAATGAGCTTTAATTTAAAAAAATATTAAGTTGAATATTTGAAATCCTTATGTTATATATGCATGTGTATAGATAGTAACTATGATGTTCAGAATTATGATTATCTAACACAATATACATAACATAATGCATAACTTGTTATTTAATATGGATGATTATCCGATACTTAATTAAAATTCATCTTACTGACAATAATGATAATTTTTTAAGCGGATGCATCAAAATAATTATACTTTTTTTTTTTACTTTAGGCTTTTTAAATTTTAGCCTCTAATAACTCCTAGTTATAATAGAGCTTAGAAAGCAAAGTGTGGCGTTTTAAAAGTTTTTCAGTTAAATATTTGATACCTGACTGAAATCGAAAAGAATTTATAGATTATAGACCAAAGTATGACTTTTGAAGTTAGGAACTAAAATGAGATTGAGAGTAAACCTTAAGTACCATTCATGGATTTAACTTTTTTTTATAGTTTCTTCAACTTTTTTATTTTTCTATTTGAGGATTTTTTCAGCATCTTTAAGTTAATCTTATTAGTTGATTGTGAAAAAAATATAGATTTGTATATCAAATTTAGTATAAAGGTATACATTCGATAAGAGAAAAAACTAAATGTATAGTCCTCGAATAGATTTAAAACACAATGTATAAAAAAGATAAATAACCTTTTAAAAAAATAGGTCAGATTATGTATGTATGTATGGAGGGGCTTTGATGGTTCTTCATCCATTTTTTATGGACCAGTCCCGTGTATTTAAGTGCATGTAGAAGTCAATGTTTCATATGTGTGTGTGTGTAACGCAAGCGGCTTACAACTCAAATTTTACCCATTACAAATGCAAGACCGGTCTTGTTGAAGGACCATAGAATCAAAATCTTGTTATATATATGTGTGTGGCGTGTGTGTGTGTATATTTGAGTGGTTAAATTACTCGGAATTACCTTAACATTAATCTCTACTTACAATACTAAACGAAAGTTATATCAAACAATGTGATCGTACCAGTGTTGCAATTAAACTTTTTGTTTAGGAAATAAAAGAAAAAGCAATTAACAAAAATCACCATCCTGAGATTACTCTATGGCAGGAGAGACTCTAAAAGTCATGGTTTAATGAGCTAATATTTCGTATTAGATAATGATAGCGGAAATATAATACATATTCTGCAAAGAGCTTTTTTGCATACGAGGTTAGTGATCAGTCCGTAGCTAGGATAGTCCTTTGCATGTTACAGCCATAACTAAACTCTCAAAAGGATGAATAAATAGCCCATCTCTTCAACTATTAATTATTATAATTATCTGTTCGTAAAGATGTGCCTTACTTTCGAAGGAAAAAAAATAAGGAAAAAATAAGGAAAAGAGAATACTCAATTTTTCTTTGAAAAAAAAATAATAATTATAACATATACCGATTAAAAGAACAGCCATAATACATTCTTTTTTTTTTTTTTCTTTATAGAGAAATTAGACCAAACGTACGTTGTAGCATCATTTATTTGTTAAAAGCAGAATAATAATTAAAAATAAAAAGTGTATGCTTTCTTTTGCTAGTAAAATATTAAAGCCTTGTACTACATATATATTGAAGTAATGCAGAAATATATATGGGAGTGCATGGAGAGAGAGAGAGAGAGAGGGAGGGAGAGGGAGAGATGAGAGAGAGAGAGCTTACCGTAATGGCGTATGGAGTTGCCCTCAGGAGATGGTGTTATTTTTAATTTATTTATTTATTATTTATTTGGTTTTTTAAATGATAATAAATAAATAAAAATAAATTTAAGTAGTTCAACGTACGTATATTTTCTAAAAGGTGTTAACCAAAAGATATCTCTAAATTATTATAACGCTTCAGAAAGAATGTCTTGTTTTAGAGATATCTTTTGATGGTAACACACCTTAATGGTAGGTGTTTATAAATATCATGTAAGAAGGTTCCTAAGCTTGTGCAATTATTTTAGAAGTACACCATCTCTCTAAAATTACAGAAAGTTTAAAAGAGCCTCTTCTTTCATAAAAGTTCTTATGAAATTTTTGCAAAAATATTCTCCATTCAACTGTATTTGTCAATGGTTGAAGATTAAATTTTCTTTCCTTTATATTTCTACATTTAGATAATTTTGATACACTTAGGTTTACGCATATATAAAAATCATAACTATCTATATATAAATTTTTTACAGATGGAAGACCAATAAAAAAGGAAAGGAAAAGAAAATAGAAAAAGAGGTGGGGGGGTTTAAATGCTTGGCGGTCGAGAACGTCACATTATGTCGGAGACGAAGGGCTCTGTGTAGAGGTAGTTCCCGCAGATGCCGACAATCTCAAAATCTAAAAAATAAAAAAATAAAAAATGAATTTCCCGATTGTGCATTTCGCTATATATTTCAATTCCCCTGTCGACTCGTCCAACTCCTATGTATCCTTTCTTTCTTTCTTTCATGTCTCTTTCTCTGTCTTCTCTCCCCACTTGCACTTGTTTTTTTTGTTTTGCGGCATCATGCATGCTTCCGTTTTATGAGGCATCCACCACTTTCTCATTAATTATATTCCCATTCCCACCCCCCTAACTTCCTTTTTTTCTGTCCTTTGTTGTTAATTTTGTTAGGAATTAATAGAGTATTTGAAAGAGTGATGGGATCGAATTAAATATATTGATTTGAAAATTATAGTGGTGAGAGTTTTATATTATAGTAATTTTTTGCTTTTATTGTAGTTGCTAAGAGCTTTACACTATTTATTGGTTAAAACTAACGGTTTTAATCAAGATACCAAACATAGATTAAATTTGGTAAATTACTGAAAGCATATCTATTAGACTATTATATATCCTTGTCAAGGACTAATTTAATCGAACATGTACAGACATATTTTAATAACTTTCTTATTTTTGGAGTTCTCTTCTTCTTATTGATGTAATTTTCTTGGTAAAGTTTGACCAAATTTAATCTGGTGATTAGCAGTACTATATATCCTACGTCCTGTCTTAATTAGAGTGGAATAGTACATGTATGTAAGCTTAATTTTATATTCACTTCTAATATTGAAATCTTAAGTGCAAATAATTTTTCATGTTCTTAATGAAATAAATTTGTTTTCACTTGTGGGTGTGACCCAAATGGGTCAATTTTGTTCAAAATGAAAAAGGTTTCCTCTTTTTTCCGCTTAAATCGGGTGAGATCACATATCAAAATTTGTTAGCGGTATTCTAACTAATTAGTTTGTACCCATGCAACCTATTGAACAAATTTATAATATATACGTTCTTAATCATTTTAATACTCAATAAAATGACACTGTTGATGTGTTATAACTTGAAACTAAATTATTATTCATCAAAAAGAAATAAACATTGCTATATTTTCTTGTATAATTTTATAGTAAAATATGAAAAAAAAAAAAAAACTATGAATTATAAAGCTCTATTTTAAACGGCCTGAATTGTAAATTTAGCTAGACGAAATTATGACCCAATTAATATTCCAAAACAAATACTATCGATAAAAATACGTACGGTACCTCCCTTGTTTTGTTTTTTTTTTTAACAAGTCCAACGATCAGTGGGTCCTGAACCTGTTGTGTTGTTCCTATGTGGAGATGTACCGCCAAGGTTACCTTATCTCGTCATCCTCATCACTGCATTTTGCCACCTGGTGTGGTATTACGATCATTGCATTTATTATCTACTTACTAACTGGCATCATAATTAAAATTATAACTATTACCTATTTTTTCATTACGTCATTAATAAATTGTAAGTAAATATTGAAGTAAAAAGAACCCATTAATTAAAAATATAAAATTTTATAGAAGCCATCGGCCACGCTAGTATAATATTTCTTTTCCTTGTTTCTGTTTTACTGAGCGGTAGTTTCAGTCTCCCTTTACTTTTACCAAAAATGACAGCCGAATAGCAAAAGGGTTTCTGATCAACAAATACAAAGTTAAAAAAAATTAAAAATTAAAAGAAGCAGGAAGTGGAATATGATAAAATTCCCATGTCAGAATGATGTGAGGGGAAAAAGATGATTTAGAGGCACAATAATTCAGCAGTAAAAAAACCTGTTACTACACAAGATAATTGTTTTTCTTTGGGAAAAAAAATAGGAATAATAATAAGAACTTAGAAAAGAGAAAAAACTGTAAAAAAATCATTGAAAAGCTAAATGGGAAGGATAGGGTTAGAGAAGAGGGAAAAGATAATAGAGAGAGAGATTTTTTTGCAAAATGGAAAACATACGAAAGCCTATTGAGTAAGGCTAAGAGTAAGACACCTCTTTTTCTGCAGGCGGGTAATTGATGACCACACTCTTCTTCCCACTCTTATCCTCTCCTCTTTCTCAACACTTCTCTTTAAAAACCAAAAAAAGATATAAAAAAAGCCCCAAAAGTGTGTAATTAAACTGATTAGATAAAATCATCAGCATAATATATATAAAGGTGCAGGGAGATAAAGAGAGAGAGAGAGTTAAAAAAATTAAAAAGAAAAAGGGAAAAAAGAAAAATTAGCGGTGGAAGTGTTTTGGGTGAGGAAACCATGTAGATCTTTGCCATTAAGTGATTAGAGAGAAAAGCTTAACGTAAATCAAAGAGAGAGAGAGAGAACAGAACAAGCCTGCCTGCCCGCAGTTAGTTATAGTGATATGGAATTCGACGAGCACGACGACCCAGATGAGGAAATGGAGATCCCGACTGGCCCACCAGGCTACGACTCCACCTCCACCCAGTCCAGACCCGTTACCAATTCTGAGGTTGTCGGAGTCGTCGTCGGTAGGAACTCGCGGATGCTGAGCGGGGGATTAGTGAGGTACAGAGAGTGCTTGAAGAACCACGCCGTGAACATCGGGCGCCAGGCCGTCGACGGCTGCTGCGAGTTCATGGCGGCGGGTGAGGAGGGCTCCATCGACGCCCTCAGGTGCGCCGCCTGCAACTGCCACCGCAACTTCCACCGCAAGGAGATCACCGACTCTTCCTTCTCGGCCACCGTAGCAGCAAACCACCACCACAGCCAGAACTACCTCTACCACCACCACCACCAGAACTTCCCCGGCGGGTACTACCCCTCTCCGCCACCGCCGCCGTCGGGGTACCTGCACGTACGGCCGTTGGCTCTAGCCGGGGTTTCGGGAGGAGGTCGGGAGGAACCAGAGGACCACGTGTCGAATCCCAGCAGCAGCGGAGGGGCCGGTGGAGGCGGCGGCGGAAGAGGAGGAGGACTGTCGAGTAGTAAAAAACGGTTTCGGACGAAGTTCACGCAGGAGCAGAGGGAGAAGATGCTGGTGTTCGCGGAGAGCGTGGGGTGGCGGATCCAGAAACACGACGCAGCGGCGGTGGAGCAGTTCTGCGCCGACACCGGGGTTCGAAGGCAAGTTCTAAAGGTCTGGATGCACAACAACAAGCACACTCTCGGTAAGAAACCCTAACGCCCCCACAAAATTGAAAATCGATGATATTAAATATACTACTACTACTATTCTACTACTTCTACTGGGGATTTTTGAACTATCGGATTATTTGATGTTGCACCCAACAAACACGAATATTGAATGGAAATTCCGCCGGAGACGGAGAGTACTACCAAGTAACATTGACGATGAGCCACAATTGGAGCTAGAGAGAGAATAGTACTACGGGGGAGCGTGGAAAAAAAATTGTACTGTGAATCGATGATCAGCACTGCTACTACTTTACTAATGGTCTAATGATCTAACTAGGGTTTTTTTTCCTTTTTTTAAAAAGTTAATTAGCAGTTTTTATTAATTTATTTTTGTGGATCTCTTCTTTTTTTTCTTCTTAATTCTGGTAGCGCTAAGCTAGCTAGCTAGACTCTGGGTTTTACAACTTATCAGTCAGATGTACTATATCATCATTGTTAAGCTGATGAGTGAGGATTATTTTTATTCCAAGTCTTTGATTTTGAGCTTTCAATTATAGAAACATATATTATTGAAAACCCTATTAATCTAGGGTTCAACTAGTCGTCTGTTTCACATTTTGCCCAGCAAAATGAATAATTGAGCTAATTAGCTTGCTTGTTGCGCTTTCCATTTTTGGGTTTTAATTATTCAACTATTTTCATTATTTTATGAGAGTCAGTTTGCAGCTTTTGATCATTATTGCAAGGGGAGAGAGGACATTGGCTATGATAACGGAAAAATAAACCAAAAAAATTAAATATTCAAAGGAGAATTTTCTAAATTAACTCACTAGAAATATTGGTTGTCAAAACCAAGACGAAACTTATTCCGATCGGGAAAAAAATAGCCAGTTGTTGAATCGATCGAAAGAGTAACGCCTGGCATGCAAAGCTGCATTTGTTTTTCTTTTTTCTTGTATTCACATGTGTCATCTTCATCTCTCCTCTTCTTCCATATCACCGTTTTAGCTTTCACAGTATGTGTGTGTATTTATGTGTGTATATATATACACATCATGTTTCTCTCTCATATTGATTATTCAGCTCAAACTCCATTTCTATTCTCAGAGACCTAACATGAACTCTATATATATATATATATATATATATATATATCACCAGAAATTTTATCGATTGAGAATATATATGCATGCATCAGTTTATTTGCATATTATTAATTGATCAGAATTACTACTCTTTTTTCTTTTTTTCTTTCCTCATTACTACATTTGCTTTATCTGCCTTTGTTTTGGTATTAAATTTTTACTTTTTCCTAAAAAATTTCAGATTGTTCTTTGTTGTGAAATAATTTAATGCTTTTCCAAAAATAAATAAATAAATAAATAAATGCTTTCTACTCACTCTCTGAACACTGCAGTCTTCAGTCTTAATCACAGCCACTGATTTTCTGTCCTTTCTTTTGTGCTTTTTTATTCTTGCTTTGGATCTCATTTTGTTATTCATCTTCTTCTTTCTTGTCTGTTCCTTACACAGGGAATTCATGAGAAAATGAATGTGAATGAGGCATGAATAGGAAGTTTAAGTAAGGCTGGTTTTGATTCTTTTCTTTATTTATTGAGTTTTCATGTTCACTGTTCTATCTAAACATATATAGTTGACACAAGTTCTTCCTTTTTTTTTTTTTGGAACGCACTATTTTTTTTTTCAATGTATTGTTTTCTAATTAATGTTTTCATTTTTTAAATTTTTTTTATCCTTAGTTCCTAAACTGTTAACATTTTGATGATTTTATTCCCAAACGATTTTTGTTCTTTTTTAAAAAAAAAAAAAAAAATTGGTCTTCAGTCTTAAAATATTGATTTTTTAAATTTAACAAAGCTGGTCATGTCTCAATCGCATAATAACTTGAATTTTTAAGGGCAAAATGTTCTACTTATCGTGCTTTTAATAGATGTGGATGTGGTTATTTTCATTAATTTTAAGCTGTAGAAGTCCAGGAAACATCATCTTAACAATTTAGGCCTCTGAGTGGGAAGGGTTTAAAATGAAAAATAATCTTGTTTTGTCAAATTTTTCATTTTCTATTTCATTTTTTATTTTTGTCTGGTTTATTATATATAGTTCCTTTTATTATTTTTAGCATTTTATGTGTGGGTTTGTTATTAAGTATTTTCTTTTTCTTTAAGAAAAAAAGAAAATTATAGTGATATTATTAAGCATTTTCTTGTAATTTGCTACCATATTTGTAAGTATTTGTGTTTGTTTTTCTTGATTAGAAATATATTTCCCTTTTAAAAAATTGAAAAAGAAAAAAACAACAAGAAGGTTATATATGGAAATTTCATTTAACAAGGAATTTAAATCACATAATGCATGGTCTGATTATTTTCTAGGAACAATGTTGTTTGGTGAACTTACTCTAGGTTAAGCCAGAGTGCCAAACTTTCTCCTCCGTTAATTTTCTTTTTCCCATTAATTTTTGTCTTTACTAAGTGCAAACATTTTCTATATTTTCTTGGAATTAAATATTCCTCCGAAGCCCATCCCAAAAAAATATATATTTTAATGTATCTTTCAGAAGAATATTTCTACTCAACAAACTGAATAAGGGATAAAGGTTTTACAATTTTAGAATTTAACAGCTGGGGCCGAATATCATAAACACAAAGCAACTTGACCAAACAGTGAGAATAATAATTATCAGAATCATGATTTGTTTGGGGCTTTGTCAAAGATTAGATCAACTTGTCAATTGTGAGAGCTTCTCGGAGAACGTCTTTCATATGCAATCTGTTATATATTAGGCGCGCCGGCACAGAACCAACGTTGTTAATACAATATTAAGATTATTTTTAAAAAAAAAGTGTGGCCCCTAACTCCTTACAAATTAAGTTGAGTGTTATTTTTCTTAACTACTATTAACTCGACCGTTATTGATCATATATTTACTTAAGCAACAAACACATATATGTGATGTTTAGAGATTCAAAACTAATTCAATTTTTAATGTTTTCAATAGCGTATAACTAAACATATTGTGTCACGACATTTAATAAACTCACATGAAAAAGCTTTTAAATTTTTTAAATGATATAATATGATACAGTTGGGTAGACAGTTATTATCTTATAATTGAACTGTTAAAAGCACAATTTTCATAATTTACAAGGTCATCATACGCTAATTTTTTTCTCTCAACACCTTTTTGTCAAGGAGAATAGTATTTTGACCCTCTTTGTAAACGTACTTTGTCTAGTTTGTTTTCTTCTACTAAAAAAACACAACCCTACTTGATTTCTTTCAATAGTATATTACACCGACAAAAACGTTTTATATTGTGACTTGGTAGACAAATAATTTTCATAAGTACTTGTCATGATTTTACAAGGTTCGCTGTCTTTTCAATTTTTCCTTCTCTCTCTGATATAATGCTTAAAATCTCATCTATGTTCTGTGAGTATGTGTAACTTGACTGTTTCTAATGGTGCACTTAAATGTGATAATTTTAATTTAATTTTCTTTCCTCTTTCACGCTAGCTCTTTATTCCATAAATCAAGACAACCCCATGTTAGTAAAACAATGGAACATTTCTTTGGCATTAAGGAATGATATGCTTATTTCCACTGTGAAGAATATCCCACGGAACATGTAGTGTCAGGAGTCTCCTTTCCTCGGCAAGACATATCTATCTACATCACATATATATATATATATATATATATATATATATGTATGTATGTATGTATGTATATAGATGTGGGTGTGACTTGGTTACGTTTTTAATAGATACTATTATTATTAGCTGTTTGATACAAATCTAACAGTTATAATAAAGTGGATAGTTGATCAAAAAAATTTATAGTAATTAATTAGATTAAATTTTTATCATAGCACATCATTAATTATTGTTAAAACATACCCTTTTTAATATGTAACCATTAAAAACAAGTCCATATATATATATATATATATATGGACTTGTTTTAGTGGTTACATTTCCAATAAGAGCATATTTTAACAACAATGATGATGTAGTATGATAAGAATTCAACCTCTCATTAATAATCATAAATTTTTTTGGCCAACCATCTACTTTGTTTCAAACGTTACATTTATATCAAACAACTAATGAGAGCAATACCTATTAGACGAGTTTCTTTTTGGTTAACAATCAAATTATAAAAATAAATACGTACCTTAATTATGTAGCATTGCATATATCTTAATTACTCAATTCGTCACAACCATCTAATTTTATCATAATCTCTAACTTCACTACAAATCTATATCTCTCGTTGAGGCGCCCTCTCTCTAGTTTCAAACAAAAAACAAGACATATCTTTGAGTGCTTTCTTAAGTTCTAATCGACGGCATTTAAGTACTCATTAAACTAATTAGTGTTGTTTGTCCTTATCTACTAAAACTCTTGAATATTAAATCTTCCAACAGAAACAAAATTGACCACTATTGAATATTCTAACAGAACTTGAACACGTGAAAAACTTTTCAGCAATTAAAATGAAATCAATGTAAAAATAACACGTGAAAATCAATAAATGGTTATCAATAAATAAGGCATAGTTTGAAAGCATGTTTAGTACTGCTGAAAAAAAGTGATGTAAAGAATTAACATAAATTGTCCGATTAGTAGAGTATCTAAGTTTTGGAAAAGAAAAATGGTGGGGCTATGTTTCATATGTTGACGGAAGACATGCAAGTTTGCAGCTTTTCTCAGTGGCATGGAGAATATGTGGTCTAAAAAGTGGGTAAAAAACAAACTAGCACAGAAATTACCACCTAATTAATATTAAAATACCAGTAAATATAACCATAAAACTGTTCAGACTTTGCATAGAATTTAAGAAGAATATTGTTGAAAATATCATTACATCCACAGGTACATATGGTACTATACATCTACGATAATATATATATATATATAGATATGTATATATATTAATATTTTCTAAAACAAATACAATATATATATATATATATATATACACTACAAACGTACAAAAAAAGAAAATCATGGTACCTTTAACTTCCCCAGCTACCCAAAAAAAAAACACAAGAAAAAAAAAGAAAAGAGTTATTAACATGTGAAGAAATAAAACATTTAACATATTCAGCGTTAAGAGTACATCAATGTCTAGACCACTGCAATAAGTATGCAAAGCCTTAAATCTCTTGGGCAGATTCCAACGATAAAGCCAATGTACTTTATATTCTTCCACTTTACCAAATACATATATATGTATATACATACTCACATTTCCAAAGTTTTTGAGAGAAATAATATATATGGCAGTATTGCTGGATAAAGTAAAAGAATAATAGAGAGGGAAACTTTGACAAAAAAAAAAAAGAAAAGAAAAGAAATAAAGAAAAAGAAATGAAGTACTAGTGAGGAGGGAAAAAGGAAGTGCCCCATGTCTCAGTAATCATGGTTCTTTAGAGAACTTGAAGCCGTATATATGTCAACTTGATCGATTATTTTTCCATCTTTGCTGACATGTTAACGTGCCTCCATAATCCGTGACTGTCGGCATTTAAGAGTGAGAAAGGGGAAATGGGGTCCTACTACCATTGGCCTTGTAATCACATCCCGCTGTGTGTGTGTGTGTAATTTGTATATATATACGTATGTATGTGTGTGTGTGCGCGCGCGCGCGCGCGTGTGTTTTAGTTTGTGACAATTGAAGGCTATTATGGTCAATGCATGTGTGTTAAAAATGAAAAGAAAATGTATATGCATGAAAAAGTTTCATTTGTATGGATCATGTCAAACAAAGGGTAAAGTATATATAGCTTAGTGCATTATTCTAACCTACGTTTTCTTTTAAATAGTAAAATAATTAGCTACCTAGTGTGACCAACACACCATGCTTGCTCTCTAAACCAATCATACAATACCAAAAAACCTAATTATTAATAATAAGACAAACTTATGTTGGTCAAATGGTTGTGATTTTTTTTTTGTTTTATAAAACTGATTAACAACATTAAAAAGTAGTTAGTAACTTCATAGTCAAAGAGTTAATTAATACCACACAAATTAACTATGCTTCGTTTTGCTTACTCTTCTTCCAAGTTCCAATAGGAATTTATTTGCCCCATTCATTTGTTTGAAAGGATTAGCATTAAGTACTTACCAAGATGGAAACCTAGCTAGCTGTAGCCATACACTCGAAATAGAAAAAATTAACTTAGCCATTTCCGGCTGCCATATCACCACATATTAAATTTAAAATTAATCACTCACTGAAGTAATATAAGTTTTCTTTTTTTTTTCCAGTATATAAAGTGTTACAATTAATTATTACACTAAACTTTCTTCTCTTTTATGATCACAAGACAATAGACTTTTTTTTTTCCTGAGTGCAGCAAAAAGACTTATGCCTTTTCTAAACACTATATAAGATTTATATTCTTATGTTCTCATTATATCTCAACATAAGAAGGTCACCAAATTCAAAATGTAGGTTAAAAGGAGGAAAAATTCCCAAATTTTCTCTTCCAACTAAATTTACATACTAAGTTGCTAAATGCTTAAAAGGCTGATTGGACTTGGATTTAAAGCTATATGGCCCATCTTATATGGATAGAATTCTGAACGTTATTTGTCATTTTTGTGTTTCTGTTTAATGCCATTAATCATTGCCGGTGGTTGGGATGTACGCTACGCAAGGTGGCCCTAAAAGTTCTCTAATTTGGGCTGTTCCTGGGCCCTACTCCCACTTCATGTTCAATCTTTTTTTAAAAAAAAATTTCCACAACGATTGTGCCGATTCCCATGTTTGAGTGCTCATGTGTAGACCCGGGACTATAAAAAGTATCATGGTTATTACTGTTGAAAATCTTGAACTCCTAGTACATATGACAACTGACAACTAGAATTTGAAGGTCTTTTCTTTTGTATGAAAATAGAATTTTGCTCTGAACATTAACACGTCAAAAACCAGGAAAACTTGTGCTAGAGTTTTCCCAGGAGACAAACCTTAACAATAGTAATACTCGTTTACACGAGTAAAACAGACAAAAATAAACCATGCACCATCACATACACGCACACACACACACACAACCCATGAAAGTTCCTCCTAAAGAAAGGATTGCCCAAAAGGGCAGGGCCCACTTTTTTGAGTTTCTAGTTGTTTATTATTTCATTGCTCAAAAGAACTTCTCTAGTATTCAATATCGAAGAGTTTGTATGATTGATAGGACTTGAATTTGTCGGGCAGTTTTGCACACACTCCATGTTGAATCTTTTGCAGACAAGACTAAGTGCTATCTCTTCTTGGCTGACTTAACCCACAAGACCGCTTTAATTTAGCCAAAAGCATTTATAATATTGTGTATAGTAGCGATGTGTAGGTTAAGATCTACAAAACCGAACCAGATCAGACCATCACAAATTGGACTGCCTGGTTGGTGCCACGTTAGCACTGGCATCAGTGATTCAAAAACCGAACCGAATAGTGTACAAACCCTAGTAAGTGGAGGCTATTATATTATGAGCGTTGACCTATATTTATTATTGGTAATAAAATGAGAGATAATAATTCAACGGGTGCATGTTTGATATTTTCTAATAAAAAATATGCTCAAAAGTTCAACATTTTTAGCTTTTCAGCTGACTTCAAATATTTTCCTTATGTTTGAAAAAAAAATAGAGAATAAATATGGGAATTTTGTTAGCAGCATGTAACATTTTCTTTAGATAACTATAACTATTCACTAATAGTAATGTCAGGCAACGCTCTTTAATTCATTACTAATACAAGTTACTAGATTTGACAACGGCTATAAAGCGTCTTGAAATCAACAGTTATTGTATGTCCCTAGGATTTTACAATGGTTTTTAACAATCATAACCATGACTTTGACCAAGGAAGAAGCCAAAAAATTTGTTGAGAGCGGGCATGAGTTAAATCAAAATTTTAAATTGATTTTTGTTTCAATATTTGAAATCATGGATAGAAGCCAAAGAAAAATTGAAATACATAGTAAGAGGTAATTAAAAGTAAAAACTAAAGATACAAATAAAACTTTCGGAGTATTTTGTATAAAATTTAGAATTATAAAAAATAGGCGGATAAAATAAGAAAAAGTAGGAGAGGAAAATAAAAATATATAATGACCACTTGGTTTATTTAGGGGCTTTTTGGAACTAGAAAAAACGAGAGAGGCTAAATAAGAAAATGTGGAGAAAATTTATAAATTTTTATAAGAGTGAAACACAAGAGCGCCCCCTTAACAGAGCACCTTCTTAAGACCACCCTCCTAAAAGTCTTTTTCCAAAACTGCCCATTTAATTAAAAAATATGATTTATTAAAAGTCTAAATAAGTCTTTTTTTCTTTAATTAGAAAAGATGATCTATTAAAAGTCTAAATTAATCTTCATTTTCAATTTCTTATGTGGTAGATTACTCTGGTAACCGGCGTGGGGTGCTGAAGCATAACCTGATAGGTTCTATCTCTTTCAACATATTTTCTTTGAAATAAAAAAATATCAATTGCCTCCGGGATGCCGGAGCAGAAACCTATCAGGTTCCAACTTATTTTCTTTGAAACAAAGAAATGCTAATCATCTCAACACACTAGTGCAGGGTGTCAGAGCATAACCTAATAAGTTTTGGAGCTAGAACCTAGTAGGTACCAACATATTTTTTTTAAAACAAAAAAATGCCAATCGTCTCCAGTCGTTAGCATGAGGTGCCAAAGACTCCAACTTAATTTTTTGAAACAATTAACTACCAACTGTCTCTGCTCGCCGACGAGAAAGCATAACCTAGTAGGTTTTAGAGTGAGAACCTACCAGGTTCCAAAGTCAATACATACACGTTAATACACACATTAAACAAAATCAAACACTTCAAGAAACAAACACAAATTTTATATAATGGAATCACAGATAACCAATTGCACAAGTTATATTGGATTTAAAATATTCACACAACAATTTCGACACAAAAGGAATTTAAGATTTAATGAGGAAGAAAATATGAACGAATAGAAAAAGAGGACTTTAAGAAACACAATTAAAGAGAGAAACGAGTTAAAAATCTAAACAAAACCATGATGTCGGATCTACAGAGCCAGATAAATGGAGAAGATATTGTGTGGAGGAGATCGGAACGATGGTGACGCCATCAAACTCAGGCGAACTGACTGCTGATGAAATGCGTTTGCTCTTCGCAGGACGAAGACTTCACATCTTAGCGACGTCGCTAAATCTACAGCGTTGGATCGTTAGAGGAGATCACAATGTATTACTGAAAAGAGGAAGGAAAATCAAGTCACTTAAATTACTAAAAGAATGAGGACCTAAAATCGTCTTGCGGAATGGCCGCGACTTCGCCGTCGACTGGTGGTCCCTCGCGTAGTCCCTCGCGGAGCCGGGAGCCAGGAATCATCTCACGGAATGGCCGCGACTTATTCGTTGACTGGTGGTCCCTCGGCTTAGTCTTTCGCGGAGATCATCTTGCGGAGCCGAAGCTGCAACTGATCGACGCTTGTGACAAAGTAGAGGAGCCGACGTCGAAGTCGCCGATGCTGATCGAGGAGCCAACGTCGTTGAGAGACTTTATCAAGAAGCTACTTGAGAAGGATCTGAAGCAGAGAGAGAATAGAAGATTAGATTTGAATTATGGTTTGTGTTCTAGTCTGGATTTTGAATGAGGGTTAAAATTGTCAAACAACGAATCAAATAAATAAAAATGGCAGTTTTAGAAAGTGCATAAGGAAGGGTAACGTTGATAAGTAGTGGTCATAATGGGGCGATTCCTATTAAGTTTTCTTCTTACAAATATGGGTCCACTTGGGGCAAGTTCAAACCCCTTGCCCAAGCCCCTTCCGTCTTTGTCATTGACTTGAGGGCACGTTTAGTTATGGTTTTGCAAGAACTAGAGTAAAATGTGCCACATAAGGCGATAGCTTTTGCAAGAACTATCGTATTATGTTGTAACATTTAACGATGATTTTTGTAAAAAAATTTCCCACAATGGCAAGACAATTGTATATTTTTTCACGCTTGGCCTATCTTGTGTATGAATTAAGTAACACAAATTAGTGTCACATTTAAGAGATAATCACGAAATTGCATATAATTTCAAGAAAAACATTAACAAATTATATTTTAATACTTAACATCATTGTCGAAGTGCCCCCAATTAATCATTCTACTTACTAAGTCCCCCACTCACTTCTAAAGTTCGTCAACATGTGCATAAGTATAATTTTCAAGTGTAGCAAATTCTTCCATACAGTTAATTAAAACAAATCCCGCATGAATTCTACATTTGACATTCCCCTTTAAGTGGATCATTCTGAAATCATGTAAATTTTGTTCTTTGAAACTTTTTATTAAATAAGAAAGTATTATAGTCCAGTAACGAATAGGTGCCTTGTAAATTTGGTTTCTTAACAAAGTTGATTAAATCTCACACCCTGCCCCCTCTCTTATGATCAGATTCCAGTCATCTCATGCCCTATTTGATTAATGGAAAAGGCATCAATTAGGGGAATGATGTTAATTGGCGACATGTTTATTTTTCAAGATTAAGAAATAGAAGTCAATCTTATATGAAAATAAAATTGGTTGGCCCCACCCACCTTGTTGGATTAAGACTTCCATCCCTAATAGTAATATTAAATTACTAATTTATATGTAATTTACTCGCAAAATGTTGGATGGAAAAAAAATCAAAGCAATGACTTTGGGAGGGAAAATGACATCAACAAAAAAATGATGACAACATGAAACGAGAATAGCTTGGAAAACGACAATGAACTTGGAAACAATAGCAATCATCTAAAAAACGACTAAAATTAAAAAATGTAGACCCATTAAAAAAAGTTGTCTACATAGATGATGCAATTATTATGGCATTATATCAAAACAACCACCCAATTATCATTTTTTTTTTTTTTGTTACATGACTGACTCTATATTATGCTGCCACACGTCACAAGTCATTATAAACAGCATTATTAATCTAGACCAATAATGAAAGTGGAATGGAAAGCAATATTGATCTACTGCAATAATGAATAGGCAATTTGACCGACTATTAGGACTATGATTTTCAATTGAATAAAAAATAATATCAACGTGTTTTTACGGAAGAAAGACTCAAATTTGGAAAAGACAACCTTATAACAATACAAAATGACAGTAATTTAAGGGGAAAAGAAAACTTTTAATATATACTTTCCGTAACATATGTTGTTAAATCATATTAGAACAAATATATATACAGACGCTTGTTACGGTACATCATATGCACAAAAACTTTACCACATGTTGGAACTGCAATGGCTGCTGCTGTTGCCGTTGGAAATCTGTGTCGGAAGATCTTATAGCCCAAAGATCTGTTTGTGGGAGTTGGAAGTAGGCGGGAAATCGAGAGTTCCTGGTTTTATTGCTTTCAGCTTTGGTTCGTTATTGTAAGAAATTAGTTTTAGAATGGAGTATATTGTTATTCCACCTAAAAGTGAGTGTTTTTAGCATTAAAAAAATTGGCAGAGCAATGGATCAAGAACGACAGTGTAACATTCCACGGAGAATATACAGTAACATTATTGGGAAAGACAAGTAGCTGACTTTAGTTGTATGGCGTGTTCCTAAAAAAATATAGGAAGCGGAAGAGAGAGGATATCTTAAGCTTAATCAGGTTCATTAAAACAGTTAATGAAGGGAAAGACTTCCCTTACGTGTTTCAAACTCTCTACTGCAACATTAGAGAAAGTTTTAAATTTTCTTCAAAGTAATTTAGAAGTTAATTTAGAAGTTAGGAGAAGAAGAGATAAAGACAATTGCTGCGTAATGCGTTGTTGTCTTTTACCAAAGGTGTAATTTAGTTGGTTTATTGATTTGGTTCAAAAATATAATCAAGAGTGCATATAATCAGGAGTAGAAAAAGTAAATTTTATTTTTGTAGCAACGAAAACTTCGAAAATGATATAACAGGCTAAGAAGCTAGTCAAAATTCTCAAGCTATTACTACGTTTTTTTTCTCATTTGATTATATTATTTTCTCATACTAAGTCAAAATACTTTTAAATAATACATATTTATCTAAACTAACCTAAAATACTTAGTAATTAATTATGTCTCATATAACAAAAAAATGAAAAGCATTATCACAAAAGGGTACTTCTCAATTGACCCACCATTATGAATGTAAGAACGGGAGCACTCAGCAGTAATATCCGATAAAGGCAATTAAGCATTTTATTTTTTGAATTTTCCAAGAAAAAAAAATCCATTTTTAAGGTAAAAAAAGGAAAAAATTGATCTTCTTGCTGTCTTAACTCGACTGCAAATCAAAGTCCCAAGCCATTAGGGGTGAGACAGCGTCACTAACTACAAACAGCATCGCTTCAGAGGGCACCTACTAACGTACTACGTAGTCTTCTTTATGGTCATCGTCCTTTCTTTCGCGTAAAGTCTAGAGAGAGAATAGGAGAGAGAGAGCGCCTTTGGTTTCTCTTTCCCTTCTTTTGCAGCAAAACAAAAAAACTGGAATCGTCTGTCTTGGCCAAGTAATCAGTCTAGTCTTTCTACCGCGCAAAAAAATGGGGGAAGAGAGAGGACCCACAGAAGTTGAAGAGAATTGTAGTGGTAGCGTATGACTACGACAACAACCCACGATGGGCCTATTACTGATCCAATATCCTCGTCCCTCCCCACATGGCTTCTTGCTCCTTAAAAAACAAAAGATACGAACCTACGGCCAAAAACTAAATCGTTAATATTTCGAGGACGTCCATGGCTAAACCTACAACTGCCCTCCATGATTGATTCCCGCTATTATTGCTCCTAAAACACTTCCTCGGAACCTATGCCCCGTTTGGGAATTCTCTTTTTCAATCACTTCTGTAGTCCTAAAACGCCCGCCTATGTCGCGCCTTCAAAGCCTAACAATCTCGCCGATGAATTCTTCTACACACCGCAAGCTCCTTCTTCCTACAAAGTGGTCCTGCTTTAATTGCAAATTAAATAGATATACCCCACAATGAATCCTTCGTTATACTCCTATCTCATCATGACCGTCAGAAGGACAAGACCAGCTCCGCTCTTTCTTCATGCTTTTTCTCTATGCAGAACGACATCTTGCTTCAATATTATGCCAACCAAATTACTTTTGACACTGGTTCCTGAGGATATGATTGCTTCTATGAGAACATATCAGAAGCTATTATTGCCCCTATTCTTTTAACAGCCATATAGATTGATCTCAACGACTCTAGAACAACTAAAGTTTTCATTCTCTGTTAAAGAGGTGTCGAACCGTAGACACCCTGATACATACATATATATTATATGTATGTATGTATGTATATGTATATACTAGTGAAAATGAAGGAACGTCCTTTTTCCCACCTTTTTCTGGCCTTATGTCTTCTGTGAGGTATAAATGAAAGCTCAGTTTGTTTTTTAAATCATCCCAAAAATTAATTATATTTGCTTTTGATTAATTTTGTCTCTTTTTTGGATTTGGGAACTCGTTACAAGTCATAGCTGTGGTGTACTATATCTATTTAAAAACTTCCAAATAAATGGTGTTTACATGAAAATTGAGATGGATTGTACATAAATTGAGATGGATTTTTTTGTGCTTGGAAGGAACATGTTGCACTATTTTATCCACCTAAGGGATCATAGTTCAAAATAAACATATGGTTTATGGATGTGTACACTTATTTATGGAGCAAATCTCTAATAATCCAACATCGCCAACAACTTAGGCCAGTAACCAGTTGATTGATAATGATCAGGGCCAATTTATAGCTACCATGTCCATGCTCATGCAATCACCATAGCATCATCAGTTTCAAATGTTGTTATTGGACAATCATGTACCAAGCTTAATGCATGTCAGAGTCTAAAGTTAGAATTTCATCATCTGGAGTTTCAAGTGAGGAGGTGTCAATATTAATACTTGTTAGTGAACCCTTTCATACTAAGCTTATTTCATGCCACTAGAATCTAAAGCGTGATTCAGAAATTTACTTGCTGTTCTTGGACTGCTAGTTTTCTTTTGCTATTTGTACCAACTATTTCTACAAACTTTGGTTTTTTACCATGTTTGAATTTTAATTTTTCTTTGGTTGCTCATAGCCAGTTTGCCAAGTGAGAGAAACTCTAGAAAAATCAAATATTGAGATAACAGTATAAAATTTAGAAACAGTACACGTAAAAGCACATATTGTTAAATTGCCAACAACATATTTGAACTACTAAATTTATTCATTATATTGAAACAAGGAATATTATCTTGCTATACAATATCTTTTTCTACTTTTTAGACATAACTCAATGGACTAGTCTTTAGGCATCGAATCCTCTATTTAGCAAACTGTTCCAACCAACAATAGTATAAAGCTTTTAGCAATTACAGTAAAAAAAACAAAAATTTACTACAGTATAAAGTTCTCACTTGTTATTGTTTTCAAACTGACATTTTCAATTCCAACGGTTCTCCCAAACACCCTAAAAGTATTATTTCAAGCCTTCCAATTCGATCTTTGTGCGCCAATCATAAAATCTCCCTTGAAACCAGAATTTCCTCTTCATTTTCTTCGTTGGTAAGGTCAGCATCACCTATGACGATTCCTTCTTTTCCACATCAATTCTTTTGAGAGCCCTGATTATATTTATAGGCCTTCTAACATGGCTCTTAATAGCGTCACACCGGTTCGATACCAAGTTCTTCCACCATTTTGAGTATTTAACAATAACGCCTGCCTGAGTGCCTCAATGGTGTGCACAGCCTTGCCTCTCCAATTGGCCGCTGTAATTGGTCCAAGCAACACTATCAGTCCAATTGGCCTGCTGTAATTTTCATTAATTATTTTTTAATCTGATACTTGCTTCAGTTATTTTAGTAAATACGATATTTACTACAAATTCTCTATTAAAAAAAAAAATCATACTTGTACACACTCACTAACCGGCTAAAGCCAATTAAACCGTCCGAATACTAACCGAAATCGAAAACCGATTCAAGTAATATGACCAACCAAACCGAAACAAAACAGTTGGGTTTCGGCTTTCAGTATTTTCTAGTCGGTTCAAACCCAACTGAACCAAAAGCGTTATGTTTTACTTTTTATTATTTTTTTAGAAAACCTAAAGCTACATCGTTTAATCATTAAATACAATCCCGACTAACCCCCTTCCCGCATTCCACTCTCTAAGCTCCCACTCTCACTCTGCCTCTCGAATCTCACCGTCGCAGCCGCCCCTTCGCCGTCGCAGTTTAGTGGCCGTCGCAGCAGTTCATCTCCATCGCAGCCGTCACCTCTTCATCTCCATTGCAGCCTCAGTGCAATGCAGCTCCGGTTGGTTGGTTCGTCTCCGTCTTCGTCGCAGCTCCAGTTGGTTGGTTCTTCCTTTGTGTCCGTTTATGAAGTTGTTGTCTTTTAGTTATTTTTTTAGATACAGGCTTAAAAGCTGGTTCTTAAAAAAACGAAGACTAACCGAACCGCTGTAAACAGTTTGGGGTTCGGTGGTTCAGCCGGGTGCAGAAACCAAACCATTGGTTTAGTCTAAAAAAAGGTTGAAAACCTAACCGACCGAACCGCAAACACCCCAACCAATTTTTCCACATCAAATGGACAAGCGTCTTCCAGCTTGGAATTAGAGGATTCCGTCGATATGAAGAAGTCAGAGCTGTTACGGTCATTTACTCTCTGTACCCAAACACATCTCCACAATGGCAGAGCTAGACTTTGCCTTTACTGGGGGCATGTACAATTTAAAAAAAAAAATAGTTAACATGAATATATAAAATTAACGTAAAGTCATTCTTCAAAAACTATGCAATGCACATATAAAAATGTTATGAAGCATATTGCAATACATGATGGTGAGTTATCATGCTTCGAAAACATTGCACATTCCATCTGATGCATAAAACATTGTACAATCGCCGTTTGTTCTTGATTAATAAGATGTCATGATGAAATTCATCAACTGTAACCTAAAAATTACATATATTTTTTTAAGTGACCTAAAATTTATATTTGTCTTCGAACATTATGATTATAATCCAAAATCAAAGGCCTCGGCCTCAACCTAAAATCTGTTGGGAGCTTTACAAAGTTGATTTCCCACTCTACTAGATTTTGTGGCTTTATTATTTTAAGAACAGTAGAATATACTCTCTGATTTTATTTTAAAATATTTCTCCAACAAATGTTACAGATGGTTGACAAATTAGTTGTCTAACAATTCACATAGTCTAATAAAATTACAAAAAAATAATTCACCTGCTTAATTTTCAACTTACAATCATCAATTTGTTGAATTTTAAATGAACGTAGTATTATGAAATAATTGATAAGATATTTTAGCACAAGTTTAGCCTGAATTTACCTTCAACGCTGAGATTCAAGACTTCTAGTGCATATATGAATACAACAAAAAACAAGCCTCATATACACGTAGTCTGAATTAAACAGAAAAAATAGATTAAGCGCAAAGAAAATGGTGGAGAGATTAAAAAAGAAACGCATATAATAAATTTCGGCAAAAATGAAAAAACTAGCACTATACATTTTCAATAAAAAAAAATACATTTTGCATTTTCAGACTCCTGATAAAAAATTCAAGCATTCAATTAAAGGAATACATACGAGTACAATGTAGGAATAAAAGATAAATTCGCAAACCATGGTCAACTCCACACCGAGCAAAAAATCTTCCCTAACGAACTAAAAATGAAATATATGTATGAAATCACAAATGTCATTTACAACTTGTATATATGTTGCTTCCTGTCATCTCAAATACTATAGTCGTACAAATCAATGTAAGATCTATAGGAGATCTAGTACCAAAGAATATTACAGTGAATTCACAAAAACAGAACAGGGTAGACGCATATTGTGTTTATAGCATCAATACATTTCCAGAAACAAACTTTAAACCAACATGATGTACTTTCTTCCATGACATATCAAAACTTTCACCCAATACCCATCACGCGCTACCGGGAGGCAATGCTCCTTTAAGATTATTCACAGCACTGTCATAGTGTACGAAGCCCATAAACCAAAACTCATGGTTGTCAACAGAAATAACCTGTATGTATTTTTCAGCTGCATTGAGTTTGCTTGTTGATGGATTCACAGCCTTAACCTGATGAAATGGAATAACCGCCTAGAGAAGGAAACAAGCAAATCAACAGAAATTTTCTTAACAAACCGAAAAACAGAGGTGCTCCACTAGATAAAGTTTGGGATAACAGAAAGTTGGGAATTAAGTATACGCCGAGACATGAACGTGTTAAAAACTACCACATACAAAATTACTAGAAGAATTACTATTCGTAAGAAACGAATACGGCTATGTTGGTTTATGTTGCAAACTTGCAAGGCATAAGCCACATACAACACATGCTTATACATCTGTTTCTCATATACTAACCAACACACGGAATATGTCTATAATACATATGTATGGATGCTCGTGCTCATGCGTGCCCCCTCTGTGTGCACGTACACGTGGGTGGGTGGGTGGGTGGGTGGTGGGTGTGTGATGATTTATACATGCCTTTTTGGTGTTTGCACCAACTTGAATACACCATGAGTACACAATTAGTAAAAACTCTTCTAACAATATAACTATGGTCAAGCACAGTGTCAGCACAAAACAATTAGAGAAGATGCATAACAGAGTATCTTTTGGAACAGGTATTATGATATTAACGTTATGGTCAAGCATAGCAGATGTTTCTAAGAGAAAAGGTGATATGATGCGACCCAAAGGTAACTGCTGTTTCAAATAATAACGTCAAATAAAATCAGAATCTACCTTATAATAACTCCACTCAGTCCGGTCACCAGCTTTGTAGGAAAGTGGGCTGTCACTACAAAATGCAAGCTTTGCAGTTGACAAATATAAAATTCCCATTACTGGACCAGCAGATGTGGATAGGTAGCATGCATATGTCTTTTGAAGTTGCTCCTCAGGGACAGTTTCAAAATTTTGTCGAAAGATTTTCTCATAACCGCCTTCTGCAAGAACCTTTGTTCCCTGAGCTATTCTTCCGACAGCAGCATCAGCAAAACTAGGACCCGTCTTCACTGAGATGAGTAACTTTTAGCACACAATTTGTTCATTATAAAATACAGAATTCTATAAAGCAACTAAGCATGAAATAATTATAACCACAACAGTCACAAGTAAGTGGTTAGTATGGAAAGGAATATGGAGCAATACAGAAGCAAAAAACTAATGTTAGATGCAAACTGAAAGCACACAACTCATTCTAAACAACGTTAGCTACTAGAACAAGGTTCAAAGTTAAATGAACTTGCAAGTCCATTGTAAAATCATCAAAATACGGCCACAGATTGTTCTGTTTGTAGCATGTACTAACCACTGAAAGATTTTGGGGGCATCCAAAAGATCAAGTAACAAAACTTTTGGTATGGTTGCTCTTGTCCTGAATTAGAGCCAGTATCTCCCAAGAAGTAAGATTGTACTATCATACATTATCGTGTATTTCAATTGTCCTGCTACATGACGCAAAAATTTCCAGCATAATCCAAAATCAATATAAATTGCGACAAATTGTATAGAAGAAACCAAGAAAAAACCACAATCCTAGAGTTAACAATCCTTTCTTAATGGTTACCAATACCTGTCTTCTGTGGCGCAACAACTGGAAGGTGATGCACTTACAAAGATTGAAATTGCGGCCATGAAATGAAAGGTAAATTCGTTACAATAACAATACATCATACACAATAGCCTTACATGAAATAGGACTTACTAGTTATATACATCTAATAATTGGTTGTGATCAGTAACAAATTAGTCTCCAAACAACACTTGTACTTAAAATGCTTGCCACACGCGCAAAAATACAAATAAAAGATACAAACATTTAGACAAATACTCACAGTGTTGCCACATGTTCCCAGCAAGATCCTCAGCCTTCTTGGTGGCTTCCGCCGCCTTCTTCCCCCACTTGCCCAAAACATCTTTCACCGACTCCATCTTATCTGTTCACAAAAAAAAAGGTTCATTTCTTCAAACGGAAACCCTAGAAAACCAAAAACTGAACGGCAATGCTATTAATATCACAGGATTATCAATCATCGAAGGCGAAGAGTTTTTTTTTTTTTTTGGGGGGGGTGGGGTTTGCTTACTCTTGGCAGAGGAAGGCGGCGGAGGCGCGGGAGGGGCGACGTAGGGGTTGGACTCCCGCGGCATCGAGGTGGCGGCGCCCCCGGCGATCGGAGCCCGCGCTTCGGCGTGATCCGCCGCCAGAGGAGGAGGAGGCGGAGCGGAAGGCGGTTGCGGGGGAGGTTGTGGTTGCTGTGAGATGGAGACGGAGGTCCAAGTGTCGGGCTGAGGGGGAGGAACGACGTCGTCGGGTTGCAGCTTGGGGTAAGGAGCGTAGCCGGAGGAATGTGGGGATTTGTCGGTCGCTGGGGATGGATCGGAGGGATGTTGCTGATTGCTCATCTTCTTCTTCTTCTGCGAGGAGGGAAGAAACTTAGGGATTCGGGAGAGAGATGGAAAGTGGAGGAATTCGAGGAGGGAGAGGGAGAGGGAGAGGGAGAGATATTGGGGGGAACCTGAAAGAGAACGGATATTCGAAGTTGGAAAACGTTAGAGAGATGTCAAATTAGTCAAATGCGTCCTTGGCGTTACCCTTTTTCACCTGCCTTTTTTGCTGTCGAATGTTTTCCGTGTTTCTTTTTACTTTTTGTTTTTCTTTTTCTTGACTGTAAATACGTGGGGATGGATCAGCATCGGATGCTTCCCCTCGAGCGGGCATAATTTTTCTAGGTTATTTTCATATTTACCCTAGAATTATGCCACTTACATCATTTTACTTTTAAATTTTTAAAACGTATTTACTTATAGCTTGTTTGGTAAGAAACGGTTCTAACCATTACTTCAGTTATAAACAGTGTAAAGCTATCACATACTAAAAAAAAAAAATTGCTACAGTGTAAAGCTCTCACATGCTACAGTGAAAACAGTTATAATCAATAGTTCTAAACACCATACCAAACACCCTATTAATTTTTTTAAACTTTGTTCTGTTAATAAGTATCCTCCTTCCATCCAACTTGGTTAATTTTTGAGCGGTTTTTTAAAAAATATTTTTGTATTTTTCCTTAAACTACGTAACTTATGTTACTATATGTTACCCCCGACTTTTAAAAATGTGTTACTATGTCTCTTTTTTTGTTAGCAAATAACCTCCTTCCACTAATTATGTTTGGCTAATAAATTGATTTGTTTTTCTTCTAACTTTAAAAGACCTCCACGTCAAAACTATCTATATGTCCATAACTCATATATGAATATTTTTTATAACATGCCATTTAAATATAAATATAAAGAAAATTCAAGAGGGGTTCTTTACAAAAATTAAAATAACATGTTTTTTTAAAAAAAAAAAAAACTTCAACGGCTCTATTCTTTTAAGTAATTTTGTTGGTTTGTTCTTCTTAAGCACTTTTATGTAGTTGGAATGGCTTATTGTAAAAAATAATAATTTTTTCCTTGAACTCTTTTTTTCTTAATCTATTTTTCCTCTAAACTCTCTTTTATGTTTGGGTTTTTTCCTCAAAGTTAGGAGAAAAAACATTGACTTGTAAACCCGAACAAAATTGGATGGAAGGAAATTATTTATTAACAAAAAAAGCGAGACATTATGGCACATTCTAAAAGCTTAGGACGCAAAATAATATAAGTGATATAGTTGTGGGGGAAATATAAAAATGTTTCGTAAAAAACCGTTCAAAAACTAACGAAGTTGATAGAAGAGGAAAACTTGCTAACAGAACAAAGTTTGAAAAGATTAAATTGTATGTTTTAAAAGTCATGGGGTAAAGTGACATAAATGATATAGTTCAGGGGTCAAATGTGAAATAATCCAAAAAAAAATTTTGATTGATTTCACTTTTAATCCGCGATAAACAATAGTTGTTTTATTTTCATTTCTAAACTTTTAACTAACACATTAATGATCCCAAGCTTTTCAAATGCTACTTAATGGTACCTCTACAAGATAAAAGCACACTATAGAAAAAAAAATGTTTCAAAAAGACAAATATACAAGTATGATTTTTTTTTCCCTTAAAAAAGGTAGATGAACCAAGATGCCAAAAAAAGTGGACTAAATGGAAGAAATAAAATTTGACGGGAAGAACCAAAAAAAATAATAAAAGAAGGACCAAAAAATAAAAAGGAGGATTTTGACCTAAATAGTAAATATAGACGTATTGAAAAAAAATTATTCATTTTGATCAAAAGTGAAACTGTAAAGTAAATAAAATGACCAGTTAATTACACTAACACATTCTGTGTTTTGCCAAATAACAAAACATCCCTTTGATAAAAATTAACTACACTAAAGCTCTCTGAACTTAACTTTTTCATTTTTTATTTAAAATGAAAAAAATACCTCTTTTAATTTCAATCATTAATTCAAAAATACCAAATCAAAGTCATTTTTTTAGCAATCAAATCTATTAACTTAAATTTAGCATAAAAAACTAAATCAGAAAAAAAAAAACCAAAAAAGGACCGAACCCCACCCAAGCAGCCCCGTCATCCCTAGTCTCGGCCCCATCCCTATCACCCCCTCACCCCCATGGCCTCCCCCATCCCCCTTGTCGGCGCTTACACCAGCCAATCCATTTCTTATTGCCCATCGCCCCCTACCCTCATTGGCTCTTGTCCCAATCATCACCCCCCCTCACGCCCTCAAATCTAAAGAAGAAATAGCGGCAAACGAGAGCGAGGGAGAGAGGGAGGGGGATTTTCTAATTTTTCTCATTCTTATTTTTAAAATTTGAAGTTATTTTAAAGTTTTATGAGTCTATTTAGCATTCACATTCTAACATTAAAGTTTCAACTGTTACAATGTAAAGCTTTTATATGCTACGGTTTTTTTTTTGTTTTAATTAACAGTTTCAACTATGTTTCCAACCATTTTCTGAATATGTTCTATTAAAAAAGAATTAATTTGTTTGTTTATCTATTTTTTCAAAGTTTCATATTTGTTTTTTTTCCTGTAATTTTGTTATAATTTTATTTTATGAAAAAAATAGAATATTAAGAAATAATTAACTGATTTAGTAAGATTGGCTTTAAAATACTCAAAATTATTGATATGCTTTATATTAAAAAAAAAAACACAAACACATTTTAATCTCATAAAACTTTGAAAAAAAAGTGAAA
Organism: Artocarpus hirsutus; assembly: GCA_946598075.1. Lineage (NCBI taxonomy): Eukaryota > Viridiplantae > Streptophyta > Magnoliopsida > Rosales > Moraceae > Artocarpus > Artocarpus hirsutus. The sequence goes on along the minus strand of CAMOHE010054083.1, from coordinate 7,739 downwards.
ATTCATTCTATGATAGTGAAAATTAATTATTTGAATAGTTTAGGCAATAGTATGATTGGTTTTGGTTAAAGGAATATCTCCATCATTATGACAAAACACAAAGGGAAATGAAATGAAATAAAATTTTAGGACAAAAGATAAAAATAAATTAAAAAAAGAATAAAATACAAAAGAAAAGGAGGATCTCAACCAAAATGAACTTGTTTTGATCAAAACCCATAATCAATGACACAAAGAGATGTAATTGAGTGGGCCTCACTAAATTTTAAAAATTTAAATTTACCCCCAAAAATTTTTAAAATTTTTAGAAACTTACTAATCATGCCCCCCACTAAACAATTGAAAGATGTTATTTTGTCTTCATTTTACGATAAAAATTATAATTATGCTTAGAGATGTAACAATGGGCCGAGGCCTGTAGGCCGGCCCAGGCCCATCCTGCATAGTAAAGGGCCGGGCCGACACGGCCCGACACTGTTCCCGACGCCCGGCCCATAAATATTGATGGGCTGGGCTGGGCTGGGCCAATATATGTCGGCCCATAGGCCCACCCGGCATAGCGTATGAAAAATCATGGGCCGACCCGGCCCATGTAGGCCCATAATAGGCCGGCCCATCCTGGCCCACAATGAACAATATTTTTATGTTTTTTATATCTTTTTTTTTGTTTTTAGTAATTTTATAAACATATTATGTATAATTATCCCGTTTATACTCTTTTTTCCTTACCAAGGTTTTGTCCTACTAGGTTTTCCTTGGAAAGGTTTTTAATGAGGCAATCATAAATAAAAAATTCCTTTTTATATTTCCCTTGACTATTCAAACTTTTATATTTGTTAACTTGTTTTAAAATTCAAAAATAAAAGTTAAAAATTAAAAAAATTAAAATTATATGCTTAGATGGATTGGCTCATTTAAACCCATGATGGGTCAAGATAGACAGGCTCATTTAAGGCCTACGGCACAGCCTATATAAAATTAGCCCATGGATCGGGCCGGGCTAAGGATATTTTAATATGGGCCCGGCCCACAAAATTGGTGGGCCGGGCCAGCCCGGCCCGTGGCCCACGTGGGCCTAAGGAGAACGGGCCAGGCCGGGCCGGGCCGGCCCGTTCTTGCATCACTAATTATGCTACCATTCAATAATAAAAATGATTAATTACAAACATTTGCACTCAATCAGTGCAATAGTGTTCCCTTTAAACTTCAAAACGTAAAATATGTTCTCCAGATATATGAATTATTTAATGAAAAACCTCTTTTGTTGGAAAAAATTAGTACATAATATAAAAGTATTTTAATAACTTTATCACATTTAATTATAGTTCGAATTTAAAAATATAATTTAAAATTTTTAATTATTAAAAAAACTTACAAATTTTTTTTTTTAAATAATCTCTTTTTTTTTCTCTTTCATGTGACTGCTCTGGGGCAAGCTAACAATGTAATGATTTATTAAATAGTTCAAAAATCCTTATTATATATGTGACATTCTATCATTTATGTTAAAAATCTTAATAAAATGAGCTTTTTGTTAACATTACATAGATCGAGAGAATGCATGCTATATTTAAAGTTTAGAGGGCATAGTGTTATAATAGTCGATGGGAATTTTTGTAATTAATTTTGATCAAAATATATGAGTGTGCATATTCAATAACATTTTATATCTATTTTTTCATAATACCTTCATTGAAAAAATTTTCTAGCTTCGCCATTACCATGATCAATTAAGATTATTAAGCCTTATAAATATGTATAATTAAAAACTTTTACTGTCTTTTTTGAAATATTACTAATATCATCTAACCTTTTTTCTCTCTGTTTTCTCTCAAGTTGTTTGTTGTGAAATTTCGAATATGCAAGTGCATGTAATGGTTCAAGTAATAAAGTGCACCAAAAGTGTAAATATCATCCCATAGAGATTGTGTTAATTTCTACTAATTATTGAAATTATCTTAACTCTAGACTTATTTGAATGATCAATTAATTTGAATTTTAAAAATAAAAGAAAATAAAATAAAAATAAAGTTTAACAAAAAATGTTGAAAATAAATAAATTCTAAAAATATTGAGAATTATGATTCTACTAAAATTAACTCAATCCTATCTAATTAAACATGTTATTGTGATTGTCTCATATTATGTTGATGATCGAATTCCCTATCTTATTCAATGCTCTTTCATAAGTTACACTGAAAATACCTAAGCATAAAAGCACACTATATCTCTATGTTTGTAATCATGGTTTTTTTCCTTCATTATTTTTCACATAATTAATGAAAATGAAACTCTTGATAGGTGTGTATAATTTAATAGGTACAAGTTGATGCTTTATAAAAACAAGGCAAAATTATAATCACTTTCTTTTTAGGTAGCTCTCTATTGAGTCTATAAATTTAATACCCAAGAAATTTCAAGCACATTATATATGCAATAATTAAGGGATTATATTAAGTAATTTATGTACAAATTTTGTAAACCAAATTTCATGCTCGAAAATTTGTCAAGTATTTTAAAAACATAATGAGCATCATAAGGATTATTGTTTAAATCTAATTTTTGTGACAAATTTAATGAGAAAAACTATTGGAATATTAAGATTAAAAATCATGCCATAGTTTTAAAAGAAAGAAAGAATGATGTGGAAAAAAAGCTAGAAAATTAATTGTTGCAGAATTTATTGCAACAAATTTTAAGATAGAAATGCATAAACGAAAAATATTGCGTAGAAATATGAAAATTATACAATATAAAGTTAAGAAGTATAAAAATTATATAGTATGAGAATAATACATTGTAAGGATTACACTAATAAAACTACGCAATATGAAAATTATATTGCAAAAATAAATGTAGTGTAAAAATTAGATTGTATAAAATTAAGTAGCATAAAAATTATACTTAGTGAAGGATGTGAATAAGTATAGAAGATTGTAGGACCTCATAAATTGTATATAAAAGAATACGAATAGTATATGAAAATATTGTCAATATAAAATTGGATTATTTAAGGATGATGTGACACCCACCAATTACACGTAGAAGGTGAAAAATTTGGCCACCTCACCTATGACATATATAGACGTTGGATCTACAATGAAATATAAACAAATTAAAACTCAATTTGGGCCCTAAAATCATCGTTGTTACTATCTGCTTAACTTTTAAGAACAATATTAAAATAATTATAGAATGAAAGTTAAATTAAAGCTATAAATAATCAAACAATGCTGTAAAAGTAAATGATATCACAAATGAAATTTATAGTGATTCACCCTATAATGAGAGCTATATCTACTGTTCTTCACTATGATAAATTGATTGATATAGATTACAAAGTATTTGAGAGATTTGATATGAAAACACTCATAATTCTACAAACTTTCTGTAAGTTCCTCCCCCTTTCATTATAAGGCCTACTCTTTATTTATAGAGAGTAGTTCATGAGATTGTGGCTTCATCTGATGGAAGGAGTGGGCATAGTAATGCTTGTAGTAGTAGGACACGTGTCGATATTTGATAAGGCATAAACATCGGACTTCTTCCCACATTCCATTTCATGACTTAGCATGTATCTCCTTGTAACTGCCAAGTTCTGTACATCTATTCCATCAAATTGACACTTAGCAAATCCACGATAGTGAATAATGTGTAAATCCATCCAAACGAGCCAAGAGGAAACTATAATCGAATTACAAACATCGAATTGATTGATGTTACTGATAAATCGAGCAATAAACAAGCAATACTAATAACAACAGTCTGTCTCAAATCAACCATTTCTATCGAGCTCGATTCGTTCTGACTACAATTTGGATTTCGCATGCTACGCCTTTGCTAAATGATTTGGGCCAAGCCAAATCATACCCCAACAACCTACTTGGTTATGGGCTTATGGGGGAGACAAGTTTTTAGTTAAGAAAAAATATGACTAAATGCTGTCATTTTTTTTATGGCCATGAAGGAAAGAAAAAAAAGACACTCCAAAGGTGAAATAAAAGGGCCACACCTACCCCTTGGAAATTGGTTATGATATATGTGGTGGAGCAATTTTCTTTTATTGCAATTGGGTCCCTATATTGAGTCTTTATAAGGCTAAGGACTTATTTGGAAAAAAGTTTAATTATTCATCACAAAAATTGCTCCCATTTCCACCATGAAAATTGCCTTTCCTTCCTTCAATTTCTCTCAAAGTTTTGATGATTTTAAGCCTTCAAATCATCTAATGAAACAAGTTCAAGTGTTCATAAGCAAGGTTTTGTAATTTTAGAGGTAAAAATCCAAACTTATACATTTTTCATGAGTTTTAATGATGGTTTTTTGATGGAGATTTATGACAAAAAGAACTGGCTATGATTTCAAGCGTCAAAGAGGAGGTGCAAGGGCTTGAGAAATCTCTTTGTAAGATCCCAAACCCTTAATGTTTTCATGAATTTATGTATGGTTTGTAAACTTTAGGGATTATAGAATGTAAAAAAGAATGTATGGCATGATTATAGGGTATGTTTTATGGATAATGATGATGATGTAAAGATAAAAATCGAGGTTTTATGATAAAGATAAGAAAGTATAGTAAACTTTGTCATAAAATTTTTTTAACATTTTATGTGTTTGATAAAATGATTTTGAGTATGGAAAGTAAAGGAAATGTTATGGCATGATTATTTTAAATATTAAGTGCTTGATAAAATGTTTGGAATGGTTAAAATAAGATTAAACCTTAGTAAAGTAAGTTAGGTAAAATTTTGCCACAAAAGTGTGTTTAAGGCTATTTTGAAAGATTTATGTATATGACGTCTATAGAAACCGAATTGTTTTTTAAGTTCAACATGACATTTGTTGAAAACATTGATCCGAACAACTTTCGAAAAAAAATCTCACTCGAATTCTAATCAGATGAAGCCAAAAATATGGGTTTTGTCTCTGCCTATCAAAATAACTCTATGAAGATGAATAATTTTGAGAAAAGTTAAAACACAAAAGTTGTAAATCTTATTAAAAGAGTAAGAAATTGCAGATGGTTTGCTAAAATTCTACACCAATTTTAAAGATTGAGTTTTACAAGATTTTAATCATGAAATTTTGAAATTAAAAAAACATTTTGAAATTATTTGAATTATACCTAAGTTTTAATCCTTGTAAAAAACTGGGCATTTTTTATATAAGATAATTAATTTTGATTTCTGAAGCAAAAATGTCAAGATTTTGTATTTGAGTCAAAAGTGTATAACTGTGATGAGCCTGAGTTTTTGTTACGTAAGAAGGGTTGCCTATATAGTTATAGACTGAAATAAAATTTATTTTTAAAAAGCCCAAAAGGAATTTGGGATTTTTTTTAAGAAAAAGACGTAAAGAGCAAAGTTGTGAAGATTTTCATTTTAGGGTAAAAACCATGAAGTTTTTCTAAAATAGATTTTGTTGGATCAAAATCCAAATATGGGCTAATATATTAAATAAATATGAATTAAAGGCTATCAGATAAGGTTGCCCAATTAAAAGTGATCAAATTTAGGCTTTGGGCTTTTAATGCATCATTAAGTGTGGGCCTCCTATGTGTAGAAACCAAAAGGGTAATTACTAATTTTATGATGGGCTAAATTGGTAATTAAGGATAATTGCTAGAGTTTGGCAATTATATAAAGGGCTTGTGGTCCCCAAGTCGGGACGTACATTTATTTGTCTGTTCCCCATCTACAGAGAAATCACAGAGCATTCTGAAAGGAGGATTTACGTACCAGACTTGGAAGATCCTCAACCAAAAGACTCAAGAATCACATTCAACAATGGATTCAGGTTAGCTTCCGCATCTTATCAATATTCTTGATGATTTGACATGAATGATCCTGAGTGATGATGGTTTTCATCACAATTTTGTTCTAACAAGTGGTATTCAGAGCCTCTTCATGTTAAATCATTGGGAATCAATAATTTTTTTTCTATATGTGATTCTCATTAAAAATTCTCAAATTTAACAATCTATGGTTCTATAAAATTGTTGAATTTGAGAACAATTATTTGAAGATTTTTTTTTGGTTTAATGTTTTATGGAGTATACACGTTGGGTTGATTTTGGTTCATGAATATACGTGGATTCAGTTTAAAACCTTGGTTGAATTATTCAGTGTTAATATATACACATATATATAAATTCGGTTGTATAGATATATATGTGAAAAGTTTTTATATGCATGAATATGTATGTTTTCGGTTAAATTTTTTTTTTTTTTTTTTATATATGCATCAAAGTTTGCAGTTCGGGGTTGAAGGACTGCAGCCGGCGGCACCCTACCGCCGCCGGCGTAGGACTCCGAGCGCGGCCATGAGGCCGCGCCGGAAAGATAGCGCCGTGGCCTCTGGCCGCGGCCGAGTGTAGAAAAGCGGCGGCCTCTGCTGCCGCCGCATGAGGAATTCAAAAAAAAAAAAAAAATAGAGGGGATCGTTTCGCCGGCGGCTGACCCTCTCACCGCCGGCGTCGGCCTTGTCTGGGCATGGCCGTCAGACCACGCCGGCGATGAAAGAGACCGGCGGCAGTTGCAGAGGCGGCCAGACGGCCGCCTACCTCTCCTCGCCCAAAGGAGTCGAAAGACCCCCTAGGGCACCTGTGGGCCGGTCTGGGCATCGGCCCAGACCTATTTTTTTTAATTTTACACGGGCCCAATTGGGCCCGTGACAAGTTAGAACCCAGGGGCTTAACCCCTAGGTTACCAGCTACTTAAAAAAAAAAAAAAAGGTTTTACACGGGCCGGCTGGGCCCATGACTGGATCATTAAGGGGAATCTTACACGGGCCGGCTGGGCCCGTGACCGGCTGGTCACCAGGGGTTCATCCCCTGGGTGACCCGAATTAAAAAAAAAAAAAAAGGGAATAAAAGGGGGGCTGGTTTAGGATCCGGGTTGGGTCCTCCCGACCCGGTCCAGCTCCGACACAGTCAAGTTGACTTTGACTGTTGACTTTGACCAAAATTTTTTTTATTTTGGTCATTTTTTGATGCAATTTTAAATTCAAATATTGGTATTTTGTATATATTTTGAGATGAATTATTTAAAGCAACATGTCACCAAGGTGGCCTCTCTTGTGGAAATTAATTTGTTTTGGAATATAAACGGTTGTATCCATGTAACTTATGTAAATTTTGACCGGCCCAAAGGAAGGCAATATTTGACAGAATTGCATGTACACCTGTGGTAATAAACACGTGATGATTATTCGGTTTTACATGTAAATGATAAATCGGCCCAAAGGAAGATTTATTATTTGACATGTTCTTATTGTCAGTGTTTGATTACTACACCAAGATATTACTTACAAGTTAATATTTCTGTCCAAAGACTAAATATTAATGGAGTGCCCGATATCTTGAGATAGGGTTACCTTTATTTGGATTTATTATTGTTATTATGGATTCTTATGTGAGCTTGTGTTGGGTTTGTTTGTTTTGTTCTCTGTTTCAGCTACTAGTTCTGCCTCTAATATTACTGCCAACATCAATTCAATTCCTATGCTGAATGGTAGCAACTTCAAATCATGGCAAGAGAACCTCTTAATAGTTCTCGGAGTCATGGATCTCGACCTTGCGTTAAGGGTTCGTTCTCCCGCACCTCTTACAGATAAAAGTTCTTCTGATCAAAAGAGGGACATGGAAAGGTGGGAGAAGTCAAATCGCATATGTATGATGATCATGAAGAAGGCCATTCCAGAAGCATTCAGGGGCACTATATCGGAAACGATAAAGACAG
>CAMOHE010054082.1:0-63214 GCA_946598075.1 Artocarpus hirsutus | reverse complement strand
CGTAGGGCTTTGGAGATAGTGTTGGCGTTGGGGACATTTGGATTGAAGTTGGGTTTGGATCAGAGCAGAGCTGAGTTGGATCGGAACAAGCGGAAGAGAGCTGCTGAGCTCAGAACCATCTTCACTCGTTTGGGTCCCACTTTCGTCAAATTGGGTCAGGGTCTCTCCACCCGACCGGACCTCTGTCCTTCTGAGTATCTTGAGGAGCTCTCTAAACTTCAGGTCCTTTCTTTTCTTTTAATTACTTATGAATCAAGATTGAATCTTTCCTTTTATTTATTTATTTTTTATGAATTCTGTTTTTGGCAAACTTAACAATTAAACAATTGAAATTGCTTTTTTACTTTTCAACTTACAATCGTTATATCCACTTAATTCATGATATAATAATGGTTGAACTATAAACATTATAAAACTCTCACATGTTAGAAGTTACAGCATAAAATTTTTACGTAAACTCATACTGATAGTTTAAACCACTCTCCCAAACATCCTAGATAATTTCGTATTTTGGGTTTCTTTTGCATTCGACATCAATTATGCAATTCTTGATATGATATTATATGATATGATGTGATGATTTGCAGGATGCTTTGCCCACATTCCCAGACGAAGAAGCGTTTTCATGCATTGAAAAGGAGTTGGGACTATCACTCGACTCCATTTTCTCCTCCATCTCGGCCTCCCCAATTGCAGCCGCCAGTCTCGGTCAAGTTTACAAAGCTCAACTCAAGTACTCCGGCCAGGTTGTTGCCGTCAAAGTGCAACGCCCAGGCATTGAAGAAGCTATAGGACTTGACTTCTACCTCATAAGAGGACTGGGATTCCTAATCAACAAATATGTCGAAATAATATCGAGCGACGTTGTTGCCCTTATTGATGAATTCGCACGCAGAGTTTACCAAGAGCTCAACTATGTCCAGGTCCTAAATTTTTTGGAGCTTGCCCACTGCTTCTTGTGTGATTTTTGCACCGAATAGATTTTTCCAAGATTTGATGTTAATTTTGACAGGTGAATGCTGCAGGAGGCGCAAAATGCAAGGAGATTTAAGAAGTTGTACGCTGACAGAGAGGACATCCTTGTCCCCGACATTTTCTGGGACTATACGAGCGCCAAAGTCTTGACAATGGACTGGGTTGATGGGGTCAAACTAAATGAGCAAGTTGCGATTGAGAAGCAGGGTTTGAAGGTGTTGGATCTAGTAAACACCGGTATACAATGCAGCCTAAGACAACTGCTTGAGTACGGATATTTCCATGCAGATCCTCATCCCGGTAATCTCTTAGCAACACCAGATGGCAAGCTTGCCTTTCTTGATTTTGGAATGATGAGTGAAACCCCGGAAGAAGCAAGATCTGCCATTATTGGTCATGTTGTTCACATGGTTAATCGAGATTATGAGGCTATGGCTCGTGATTACTATGCTCTAGATTTCTTGTCCCCTGATGTAGATGTCACTCCAATTGTACCTGCTTTGCGAGATTTCTTCGACGACGCACTAAATTATACTGTGAGCGAACTCAATTTTAAGACATTGGTTAATGGTCTTGGTAATGTCCTCTATCAATACCCATTTAACGGTGAGACGAGACCTTTATAGATATACCATTCCAATTCCTTTCAGTGACTTAAAATCAAATATTCGTTGTGGCTTAAGTCTAATGTTCTGCTTTTTAATTATCTTCTTCTTCTTCTTCATGCAGTTCCTGCTTATTACGCATTGATATTGAGGTCGCTGACTGTGCTTGAAGGCTTAGCTCTTTACGCCGATCCCAATTTCAAGGTGCTGGCCGCTTCATACCCTTATTTTGCTAAAAGGCTTCTAACAGATTCGAGTCCATATCTCAGAGATGCTCTTATCGAGTTGCTTTTTAAAGACGGGAAGTTTAGGTATGAAACTGATGTGGAAGGTGATATAGATAATTGGGAATTTAAATTATGTTTTTCTATCAGCATTATTTAGAGCTTGGTTAGTTAGTTTATGTCTTATCATCTTATTGTTACGCTTTTATTTCCTAGTGTTAAAATTTCTCTCTACATCTGGAGTCAGAAACTCTCTTTGCAATCTTACCTTATATTTGTTTTCAAAATTTTAACCGGGCCATAGATGTCACTTGCTAGTTTCAATTTGCTGCAGGTGGAATAGACTTGAAAACTTACTTGTCGAGGGAAGAAAAGATAGAGATTTCTCTGCAAAAGATGCATTACAACCAGTTCTGAAATTGTTATTGGGTCCAGATGGTGAAGAGCTTCGGGTTTTGGTTATTAAGGAGGCTGTGCGTGTTACGGAAGCTTTCGTTTTGGGCTCAGTTATTGACGCGTATAGTTCCATGCCCGATGTGGTGAGAAGTCTAATTTTCAATGGAAATGGGAACCTGTCTGGACCTCTTGTCATGAGTAATGCTGAACAGCAGAGAATGATAGAGTTTAGAAATCAAGTCTCCAGAATATGGCGACTTCTCCAATCCTCTGAAAGTTTTGATCCCACCGCTTTGCAGCCCATTCTACAGGTAAGGATTGCTGTTGATTGCACTCTTGATCTTTTTGTTGTTAAGAAACACCGTTTGTTGGTACCAAAATTAGCACTAAAGTAAGACGACAAGGTGTCCTCAGGAGCAACTAAAACAACAAAAACAGTAGAGAAATAACACGAGAAAAATTAACATAAAAAATCATAACCAAAACTCAACATATAATCATCCCATTACATCTTTTCCCATTCAAAAACGGTCAAAGAAAATGTGAAGTCCTTTAAAGGCTTTATTAGTTGAGTTCCACTCCACGAAATATTTCAAGTATCAGTTGAGCCATTGTTATTCTTTTTGTATTGGTAATTCCTGGTTCTGATGGACGGACAGAAACTCCCTTGCATTATACTAAATAATAGCGTACAGAGTCCTGTACTGAAATAGCTGAACTGAATAGCCCGACTTTTCATTTTGCCTTCTTAAACAAACTTTTTTTTTTTTTGGTCCATTACTTGTACGTCATGTAATTTTTGTGTTGCAAATTACATTGTTGCCAAATGAAGGTTCATCTTCTCCGTTTGAACTTCCCACGCATACGTAGAGTTTGAGTCTTATCCAATGATACCTTCTACAGATCTTAAAACCTGCTTACTTTTCATTTGTCAAACATTGAAAGTGAAGCCAATATAACATGTCAAATTGAAGAATGCTAATTGCTAAATATGAATTGTAACTATAAGGGTTTTAGCCAATCAGAAATCTCCATTCAAATGTTTGTAAGCATGGTTGGCATGTGTTTTAGTGATTTAGTATTGCATGACATCGCTCTGATATGCTGAATGTGGCATATATAGGTGCTTCAACAACCCGAGGCGCGTGACCTTGGGGGGCGGGTGATTGGCGGCATAACTCAACGTTTGGCAGCAAGATTACTGCAACAAGTGCTCCGAGTGCCACCAACGTCTTCAGCTTCTGCTTCCACCACTTGATCCATTTCAGCAAGTAAAGGAAAATTCTATACCTGTGATAGAAAAAGGGAAAATTTATTATACTTTCTGAACGTTCACCATATTGTATTTCAGATTTTGTAAAGATGTACAATTTACAGTTGTGTTGATCGAATTACAAGTTTTAGATAAATTTAATTGAATTGCCACGGGCTTCAAAATACAACTTTTAACCTATCAAGAGGCTTGGTTTGTTGAATGAAACGACACTGTGTGCCTGTAGCAACTATTTTTTAATGAGAAGGCATGGTCCGGTGGTTCTTGTCCGCCCTTAGGGCGCACTGCAGGGAGGGTCTTTATAAGTAGATGACTCGTGAAGCTGTCAGAGTGGGACTTCTTTGGCAAAAAGAACTTGAATAACTTCGTTTTTCTGGAGTCGTCATTTTCTATCAAGAATGCTATGTCATTTACAACCTCTGTGTATTTCTGATGCTTTAAGGCCTCCTTGACCTAAAGTGATTTAGAAAGATTCTTCTTTATCAATGGTGATCAGTCATGGTATCCATAGCGTCGCTTCTATTTTGGCACAATCTTAATTTCGTTTTGCTTCTCTCGGTTGTCAAGCCTAATCGACTCGACTCTTTTCCCTGCCCTCGGCCTCTCACTTCGTTTTGTTCTTCTTTTATATTGTTGCTTGAATGAAGACACCTGATCGGCCCAACTTTCCCAAATGCCCACCACCGGTGCTTCTCCTTTTGGGGTCTGGATTTTTTGCGTCGTTTTAGTCAACGAGGAAGAAAGAAATGAATGAATGTCATTTTAGGAAAATGTAGAATAATAACAAAAGCCAAAGATGAGTCTCTAGGTAGACGTATAAGATCTCATATTGATATCTTGATACACTAATTTACCATAATAATAAATAGAGTCAATGGTGATTCCACCGTAGGAAGAGCCGCTTCTTTCTTGCTTGATAGTGAGGCTTCTGTTCACCAACACAGACTAAAAGTGCTATTTGGTTTGATAAATGTTGGATCTAAATCCAATGTATGGGCTACTATATTAAATAAATGTGAATTAAAGGCTATCAAATAAAGTTGCCCAATTAAAAGTGATTAATTTAGGTTTTAAGCTTTTAATGCATCATTAAGTATGGGCCTCCTATGTGTAGAGACCAAAATATAATTACTAATCTTATGATGGGATAAATTGGTAATTAAAGATAATTGCTAGGGTTTAGCAATTATATAAAGGGGTTGTGGTCTCCAAGTCAGTACGTACATTTTTTTTCTGTTCCCCATCTATGGAGAAATTACACAGTATTCTGAGAAGGATGATTTACGTACCAGACTTGAAACATCCTCAACCAAAAGACTCAAGAATCACATTCAATCAATATATTTAGGTTAGCTTCGGCATCTTATTAATATTCTTGATGATTTGACATAAATGATCCTGGATGATGATAGTTTTTATCACAATTTTTGTTCTAACAAGTGGTTTCTAGAGCCGGTTCATGTTGAATAATTGGGAATCAATAATTTTATATATGTGATTCTCATGAAAAAATTCTCAAATTTAACAATCTATGGTTTTATAAAATTGTTGAATTTGAGAACAATTATTTAAAAATTTTGTTTGGATTCGGTAATATATGTTTAAACATATATATACTTTTGTTTGGATTCGGTAAATTTCATCTTATGTTAAGATTTCACGTTTTATATTCTGGTGGTTTAATTCAGTTTGCAAGAAACAGTTTCCTTTTTTTATTGTTTCGGCACAGTTGCCTAGAGAGGAAAAAAAAAAAAAAATATATATATATATATATATATATTGGTTTGCGTGAAACGTTCATTGATGCCTGTACATGGTTTTTTGCGTTTATTCTTTTGGTTTCGTTCAACACGTGGCTACTGCAGAACCACAAAAAAAAAAAAGAATTACGGTTATATATACATGAATACATGTTTTTTGTTGAATTCATTTAGAATGGCTTCTTCCTTGTTTCAAGAATTTTTTTTTTCTTTTAATCGTTGAATACGGCGTATGCCTGCCGAGAGGAAAGAAAAAAAAAAAAAAGGGATGAAGGGGGCCTTTGGTCGGAGGCTTGTGTTGCGACCGTCGGCGTCGACCCCTTCTGGCGGCAGCCACTAGGATGCCGGCCAAAGAAAGAGCCGCGGCCAGTGACTGGCGGCTGTCTCGTTGCCTGCGTCTCCCATGGCGTCGACAGGCTCTTGGGAAATTTTTGGGCTTTGGCCCAGAACAAATAAGCCATTTACACGGGCCCTTTTGGGCCCGTGACCAACAATACACCCTGGGGTTCACCCTTGGGTGACCAGAATGTTGACAAACAAAAAAGGAGCAATAATAAAGGGGGGACTTGTTTAGGATCTAGGTTGGGTCCTCCAGACCCGGTCCAGCCCAACCTGGTCAAGGTTGACCGGTTGACTTTGACTGTTAACTTTGACCTGTTGACTTTGACCAAAATTTTTATTTTTTTTAATTTTGGTCAATTTTGGTGCAATTTTAAATTCAAATATTGGTATTTTATATATATTTTGAGATGAATTAATTGAAGCAACATGTCACTAAAGTGGCATCTCTTGTGAAAATTAATTTGTTTTGAAATATAAACGGTTGTGTCTATACAACTTATGTGAATATTGACCCGCCCAAAAGAAGGCAATATTTGATAGAATTGCATGTACACCTATGGTAATAAACACGTGATGATTATTCGGTTTTACATGTGAATAATAAATTGGCCAAAAGGAAAGTTTATTGTTTGACATGTTCTTATTGTTAGTGTTTGATTACTACATCAAGATATCACTTACAAGTTAATATTTTTGTTCAAATACTAAATATTAATGGAGTGCCCGATATCTTGAGATGGGGTTACCTTTATTTGGATTTATTATTGTTATTTTGGATTCTTATGTGAGCTTGTTTTTGGTATGTTTGTTTTGTTCTCTGATTCTGCTACTAGTTTTGTCTCAAATATTACTACCAACATCAATTCAATTCCTATGCTGAATGGTAGAGCTTCAAATCATGGCAAGAGAACCTCCTAATAGTTCTCGGAGTCATGGATCTCGACCTTGCATTAAGGGTTCCTTCTCCTGCACCTCTTACAGATAAGAGTTCCTCTGATGAAAAGAGGGACATGGAAAAGTGGGATAAGTCAAATCGCATGTGTGTGATGATCATGAAGAAGACCATTCCAGAAGCATTCAGGGGCACTATATTGGAAACAGTAAAGACAACCAAAGAGTTCCTTGAGGACATTGAAAATAGATTTGCCAAAAATAAAAAGGCTGAAACAAGTACACTTTTGGAAAACCTCATCTTAATGAGATACAGAGGTAAGGGGAACGTTAGGGAGTACATTATGGAGATGTCTCATCTTGCTTCAAAATTAAGAGCACTTAAGCTTGACCTTTTTGAGGACTTGCTAGTGCATTTGGTTCTTATATCTCTTCCTGCACTATTCAGTCAGTTCAAGGTGAGCTATAACTACCAAAAGGAGACTTGGTCTCTTAATGAGCTCATCTCACATTGTGTACAAGAAGAGGAAAGGCTGAAGCAAGAGAAGATAGAAAGTGCTCACTTGGCTAACACTTACAAGGACAAAGGGAAGAAAAGAAAGAAGGATAAGGAAGCTGTAGTTACGGCACCACAAAAGAAACAACAAAAGAGACCGGTTGATTCGGAAGGCACGGGTTGTTTCTTCTATGGAGCTACAGGACATAAGAAGAAGCATTGCACCAATTATCATGCTTGGCGTGCCAAAAAAGGTATGCTTCTTAGTTTGGTTTGTTCTGAGGTTAATTTAATTTTGGTACCTGAACATACTTGGTGGATGGATTTTGGTGCAACCACTCACATCAGTGTGTCTATGCAGGGATGCCAGATATGCCGAAAGCCAAATAATGGTGAAAGATACATCTACGTGGGCGATGGCAAGAAGGTTGAAGTAGAAGCAATAGAAAAATTTAGATTATTGTTAAAGACTGTATTTTATTTGGATATTGATGAAACATTTATTGTACTGTCTTTTAGACAAAATTTGATTTCTATTTATGCTTTGGACAAATCTGGTTATTGTTGTTTATTTGGAAATAAAAAATTTAGTTTGGTTCATGATTCAAAATTGGTTGGTTCCGGTTCTTTATCAGGTTACGATAATCTTTATTGACTTGATACAATTGCTTCATTTAATGAATCCCTGCAATTAAGTACACAAGGTATAAAGAGAAAATTAACCAATGAGAATTTAGCTGCTTTATGGCATAAGAGATTGGGTCATATCTCCAGAAGGAGAATAGAGAGACTTGTGTCAGACAAAATTCTCGACCCCTTAGACTTTACAGATTTTGATATTTGTGTCAACTGTATTAAGGGGAAACAAACTAATAAAATGAGATTTGAAGCCAACAGGACTTTGGACATCTTAGAACTAATACATACAGATATTTATGGGCCATTCCCTATGGCTTCTTGGAATGGTCAACAATATTTTATAACATTCATAAACGATTTTTCCAGATATGGCTATATATATCTCATTCATAAAAAGTCACAGTCGCTGGATGTGTTTAAAAATTATAAGGCTGAAGTTGAAAACCAACTTAGCATAAGGATTAAAAGTGTCAGATTTGACCACGGTGGTGAATACTATGGTAGATATGACGGTTCAGGTGAACAATGTCTAGGACCGTTTGCTAAGTTCCTAGAGGAAAGCAATATCATCCCACATTACACTATGCCAGATTTGCCCACTATGAATGGTGTTGCTGAAAGACGAAACAAGACGCTTAAGGACATGGTGAGGAGTATGATTTCTCATTCTGCCTTACCAGAATCACTCTCGGGAGAAACATTTAAGACTACAGCATATATCCTTAACAGGGTTCCAACTAAAGCAACTATCAAAACCCCTTACGAACTTTGGACAGGCAAGAAGCCTAGTCTAAAGCATCTGCATGTTTGGGGATGTCCAGCTGAGGCAAGGCCTTAAAGATCGTATGAAAAGAAACTGGACTCAAGGACGGTAAGTTGTTATTTTATTGGATACTCTGAAAGATCCATGGGGTACAAGTTTTATGATCCCACGACTAAGTCAATTTTTGAGACAGAAAATGCCCGGTTATTTGAGGATGTCAAGTTTGCGGGAGGAGATAAGGTTAGGGACTTTATCTTTGAAGAGGAATATGTTAATATTCCCACAGCTATTATTGACATTGATCAGGTTCCTATTCCTGACATTGTTCAAGAAGCAAACCCAAATTAAGACAATGTCGGAGAACCTCACCTTCCAAAAATTGTTCCAGAAGAACAAACTCAACCACCTTAAGAACCTATGCCACTAAGGAGATCCACTAGAGAAAGGAGAAGTGTGGTGCCAAATGATTACATTGTATTTCTCCAAGAACATGAGTATAACATTGGTGTGGTGGAAGATGATCCAATCAACTTCCGTCAAGCCATGGAAAGTTCTAGATCTCAAGAGTAGATTGATGCCATGAATGAAGAGATAAAGTCTATGAAGGACAATGATGTTTGGGATCTTGTCCCATTGCCTGAAGGTGCGAAACCCATTGGTTGCAAATGGATATTTAAGACCAAGAGGGATATGAAAGGCAATGTGGAAAGATATAAGGCTTGTCTTGTCGCTAAAGGCTTTACACAGAAAGAATGCATCGACTATAAAGAGACTTTCTCTCTGGTTTCTTTGAAAGACTCTTTCAGGATTATAATAGTATTAGTGATGCCTTTTGTCATACTACTAACGGTATTATGGGTATTCAGCACTCCTAGCAACGACATGACACTGTGGCAGTTTTAGACGCCACAGCCAAGCAGACAACAATCCTCCTACAGCCCCATTGGGAGGATGCAGCCGCTATACAGTACTTAACTCTAGCAACAGCAACAACGACCACACCAACTCTAATCACCACAACAGCAAACCTAGCGACGCCCACAATGGCAACGACGACAACAATGGCAGACACTCATCTAAAATTAAGCCGACGAGATCAAGAGACGAACAAAGAACGAGAGGGAATGGTTGAACCAACCATTCATTTTAAAGCTACTCAAACACCAACTCTTTTAACTCCTGAGTTGATTCAACAGATGATGAGGGAGATGTTAGAATAGAACACTAAGCATATGGAAAAGAAGATTGACCAAAAGGTTTAAAAGGCAATGAGCAAAACCCTAGCACTAGATGACATCTCGAAGAACATTCAAGAAACACCATTCACGAGAAGGATCACATTAGTCATCCCTCCAAAATATGAAAACCTTGTGTTCGCTTGATTCGATGGAACTTCTGATCCCAAGGATCACCTTCTGCAGTACAAGAATGTAGTCAGCATAACAAGCATCATGGATTTGATCCTTGACGAGATGATATGCAAGTCGTTCACACAAAGCCTCAAAGGCCCAGCGCTTCGACGGTTCAGTAAACTGCCCATTGGATCGATCGACAGCTTTGAGGATTTGGCAAATTCATTTGTCAAAGCTTACTCCATGCACATAAAAACTAGCAAGATGACTAAGGACCTGTGGTCGGTCGTACAGAGCCTAGGAGAATCTCTTCGAGCGTACATCAAGAGATTCAGCAAGACACTTTCTGAGATTTTGGATTTGAAAGACGGAACAGCTTAAGAAGCATTGAAGAAAGGACTCTTGCACAAGTCCTCTTTCAAGAACAATATATGCTCCGATTATCCTCAGACCATCCAAGAAGCTTTAAATAGAGCAAAGGGATAGATCGATCTAGAAGAAGAGAATGAGAGATGCGAACAAGAGCTCGCCAGAAGCCAAGACCAAACCAAGTAGGGCGAGAGGCAATAGAAATAGCAAATGAATCAAAGAGGACAAACAAGGACACCACCTAAAAGGGAATGGAGAAGGAAGGAAGAAGCCATGGACCAGAAGCAGGCCACTATCGCCACCAAAATATGCTCTGAGCATATCTCTGCCGGAACTAGTCACACAGTTGAAAGAAAAGATTATGTCAGATGGCCAAACAAGATGGCCACGATTCGTACTCGTAATTAAACAAAGTACTGTGAGTTCCATCGAGACACGGGGCATTTAACAGTCGACTGTAAAGCTTTACGGTTTAAAATCATATAGCTGCTCAAAAAAGGACATTCGAGGGAGTACTTGTCCGAAAGAGGAAGAAAAGTTTACGCACTCGATCGAGAGTGAGGCGGACAAAAGGATCATCAAGCTTTGGAGAAGACACCTTCACAAACACCAGTAAGAAAAGTGATTGGAGCCATTAGCGGGGGCTCAGTTTTCAGCAAAGATTCCACTAATCAAATGAAGGCTCACCAAAGAAGAGCGTGTCAAGCAAGTACCAGTACCATTATGGACAAAAATGGTGAACACACAATTTCATTTAGAAGTGACAAGGCATTGGGGCTTGACAGTCCACATGATGATGCCTTAGTAATTCAACTGAACATCGCGAACTACGAAATTAGCAGAATATTAGTTGACAATGGAAATTCTGCCAGCATTTTGTTCCTCTCAACACTAAAAGAGACGAAAATCAGCGAAGAAGATATCAAGAAGTCCACTACATCTTTAGTAGGATTCAATGGCAAGGTGAGTGCAACTATTGGAAAGATTAAGCTTCCTATCTATGCTGCAGGTGAGAATAAGATGACGAGCTTTCTCGTTATGAATTGTCCATCAGGACACAATATTATCCTTAGGAGACCTTGGATACACATGATGAGGGTAGTTCCATGAACCTACCACCAATGAGTTCAGTTCCCAATGAAGAGAGGAGTCAGGGAAATACTTGGAAGTCAGGAAGCAGCAAGGAGCAGCTATGTTATGGTTATGAAGTAGAAGGCCGCTTTATAGTAATTATAGTCATAACCAATGAACGGATCGAGTAATCAAGATTGTGCCAAACCAGTGTTGAAATAGCTTGATGAAGTCCAAATAAATCTAGAAGATAATCATTGAACTATGAAAATCGAGTCGCAACTTGACGCCGAGGTAAAATCTACAATAGTTGATTTCTTGAAAGCTAACAATGATTGTTTCGTATGATCTCATGCAATATTCCTAGAATTGATCCAAGCACAATCTCTCATCGACTCAATGTCTATCCCAACCATCGACCTGTGCGACAAAAGAGGAGGAGACTTAGAATCAAGTAAAACATCATAGTAAAAGACGAAGTGAGAAGATTGCTTGAAGCTGGGTTCATTCGTCCTGTACAATACCCATACTGGCTTACAAACATGGCAATTGTGAGAAGGAATGGGAAGTGGCAAATGTGCATTGATTTCATAGACTTGAACAAAGCTTGCCTAAAAATCAGCTATTCATTACCGCATATCAATCGCCTCGTTGACGCAACTGCTAACCACGAAGTCCTGAGCTTTCTTGATGCTTTTTCTAGCTACAACCAAATCCTCTTGCATTTAGAAGACCAAGAGAAAACTGCTTTCATCAACGAGTAAGAGATTTTTTATTTCAAAGTCATGCCTTTTGGACTGAAGAACGCAAGAGCTACTTACCAAAGGCTGGTCAACATGATGTTCGAATAACAAATTGAGAAAAACAAAAAAGGTCTATATTTATGATATGTTGGTGAAATCTTTACAGGCTAACCTCTATATTCAGCATTTGCAAGAATGCTTTGACATTCTCTGAAAGTACAACATGAAGTTAAATCTAGAGAAATGTATGTTTGGAGTAGCAAGCAGAGTGTTCCTGGGCTACCTTGTGACAAAATGAGGAATCCAAGCGAACCAGATCAAAGCTTTCCAGTTGATGTCATCTCTAAGAACCAAGTGCAAGATCCAGAAGCTCCTCGGATGAGTTGCTGCATTAACTCGATTCATAGCCCAGTCGTCAGATAATTGCCTTTCATTTTTCCAATTACTCAAGAAGAATACAAAATTTGAGTGGAATGAATGATGCAAGGAAGCATTCCAGGAATTGAATAAATATTTGTCCATACCGTCGATTCGTTCGAAACCCAAAGACAGAAAGCCACTATATCTACACTTGGCAGTTTCAAAAACCGCAGTAAGTTTGGCATTGGTTAGAGAAGAGGATGTGATTTAGAAGCCAGTCTTTTTTGTCGGCCACACTATGCTGGATGTGGAAACGAGGTATTTTGTCGTTTAAAAGCTTGCCTTAGCACTCATCATGTCGACTCAAAAGCTCCGTCCATACTTCCAAGGTCATACAATCATGGTGTTAGTGATGTACTTGATGCGAGCCATTCTCTATAAACCTGACATCTCTGGTAGGTCGATGAAGTGGGCTGTTGAGCTAACAGAATTTGACATTGAGTACAGACCTCGGACAACATTAAAGGCATAAGTACTTGTAGATTTTGTTGCCAAGTTGACATATAAGCCAGACGTTGAGTGATCGAAGAAATGGATCATGCAAGTTGATGGGTCCTGCAATGAAAAAGGAACAGGAGTGGGAGTGCTGCTAAAATCTCCAAATGGCGAAGAGATCGAGCAGAGTTTTCAATTGGGGTTCAAAGCTATGAACAATGAATCCGAGTATGAAGCAATGATCGCCAGCTTAAGGCTAGCTGCGATGCTTGGAGCTACAGAGCTTGTAGTAGAGAGCGATTCTACCCTAATCGTTAATCAAATAACTTATAACTATGAAGCGCGTGATGAAAAGATGCTCTTTTACTTGAAGCTGGTAAACAAGCTCAAGGCCCAGTTTGATCATTTTGAGGTAAAGCACCTCCCCAAGAACAAAACACTAGAGCAGACGTGCTAGCTAGTTTAGGATCTTCAGTCGAAGTCAACGAGAGAAGAATTATACCGTTGGAGTGCATCGACTAGCCCAGCATTTAGTTGGTCAAAGAAGCAAATTATGTAGACCCGAGGGATGATTGGCGAACTCCCATCGAGATGTAAATACGTGAAGGATGGCTGCCTGAAGACAAACAAATTGTGAGGAAAATCAAAGTTCAAGCCGTAAGATACTGCTTGATTGATGAAAAGCTCTACAAGCGTTCCTTCACAAGTCCTTATCTTTGTTGTCTAAGGGAAGACGAGGTCAAAAAGGTTATCTGGGAAGTACACGAGGGTTTGTGTGGCAACCACTCAGGGGGAGATCCTTGTGCAACAAAGTTAAAAGGTAAGACGTCTACTAGCCAACCATACAGAGCGACTATGAAAATTTTACTAGAAAGTGTGAAAGTTGCCAGAGACATGCTCTTACTGTCCATCAACCGGTTGAGGAACTCTCTTCAGTCAACTTGCCTTATCCTTTCATGAAGTATTCAATGGATGTCATTGGACCATTCCCCCTAGCTCCTGAACAGGTCAAGTGTCAACTCATCCTTATAGATTATTTTTCTAAATGGGTCGAAACCAAAGCTTTTGTAGATGTTAAAGAGCAAGATGTCAAAAGATTCATTTGCAGGAATATTATCTATCGATTCAGAATGTTAAGGGAGATCGTCATCGACAATGGCTTGCAGTTCATCTCTGCATCCTTCAAAAAGTTCTACCATGACTAGGATATTGTTTTGAGCTTCTCCACACCAAGGTTCCTGCAGGGGAGGAGGCAGGCCAAAGCGATGAACAAGATAATCGTAAAGAACTCGAAGAAGAAATTTGAGGCCAAGAAAAGGCATTGGGTTGAAGAACTTCCCATGGTGCTGTCGACCTATTGAATAACTTCGAGAAGGGCGACTGGTGAATCCTTAGTTTTCCTTGTATATTGAACAGAGGCGGTTATTCCCACAAAATTCATCACTCGAGATCTTCAAGTCAATTATTCGCTTCTAAACAAAGCAAAGAATGACGAAATGATGTGGAACGCATTAGATCTAATAGACAAAAAGAGGGATATCACATTTAATTACCTTGGAAATTACTAGCAAGCAACCGCCAGGTACTATAATCAGAAAGTGAAGGTTAGGAAGTTCAAAGTGTTAGACATGTATACCCTAAGGAGTAAAATTATAATAAGTTTTTGGAGACATTTTTATCAATAAAGAATTTATTTATTATTTATATACCAAAACTTGTCCTCTTTACGTTCATATTTGTTGAATGTATGTTAAGCAAACAATAGTTGGAGGCAGTCAATCTAAACCTGTAAGAATTGGGTATATGATGGAAATGTTATGCAGAAGACACGATTCTTAAGGTAATGGTCTAAATCATAAGATCTGCAATCGAGGGAATAAAGTTAGGTACTTTATTCCTGTAAGGATTGTTATGTTGTCTATATCCCTATTGGGAGATGGTTTGTCTTGACCATCAGAGGTGGACTCTATGAATAGAAACATTGGCACGTTGTCATAGGTGATGATGTGTTGGATCAGGACATAAAGTGAATTGATTTAGATTAATAATTCTGTCTCGGCATATCTATTCACTTTAGACAATCATTTGTATTGTATCTTAATCCTGAGATGAATAGTGGGCACGTTGTCTTGACTTGTGTCTTTTGATGTACCAAAGGGTGACACCCATATTTTAATAGTGGTATGCATGCTGGTACGTTGAAGGCATGACTCTTGATTGCGTAGACCTGCTATTCATAGATATGGAATCCATAGCTCCTCTTTAGGAGAAGTGATATCCTCTTATATGCGTTATCCTGTAATTGAAAAACATGAACGCTCAACCATTTGGATACATAAGTGTAACCGAATGGTATACTGTCTTTGGATGGTAAGTTTTTTAATGGTGAGATAATGGAACGTAAGATAAAAATAATCGGAAAGGTAAGACAAAAGTTGTCCGTAAACCGATTATGGATAATCCCATGGGGATACGATACACTATGATATGTAATGGAGACTTAGCTATACGAGCTTCATAATTCTATAGAGTTCAAGAGTGGAGCTACAAGCTTTTAATGGAGTAGCGTTGGAGTTGATAATTATGAAATATATATCTGGGATATTGGGTTTCATAATTATTGGAAGCTTGAACTATATAGGTCCATTTGGTCCCCTTTGCTAGCTCATAAAATCCTGTAACGATATGGCATGCTTTTTCAACAATTGGTGACTTATGTTAGATTTATTAAATTGGTTGAAATTTGGAAGAATCAAATAATTCATGTCTGTTTATTGGTTGAATTAATTTTGTGACAAAATTAATTCAAGATAAACTTGTTGAATTATTAGGATCGGATAATTATTGTCTGTTTATCAGTTGATCTAATTTTGGATAAATTAAATAAAAATAAACTTGTAGAATTATTAGGAATCTATTTATTATCCTAGAGATTATCTAGACAAAGTTGTTTTAATTAGATAACTTCTCTATTGGGTTATTTGAATTAAAACTGAGGCTTTATCCTATAGAATCTCGGGTGAAAAATAAAAGATTCGCTGAGATTTTTTTTTCTGTAGTTTGGCATGCCAATCCTAAAGTTTGGCCTGTTGATGGGGCTCGTTCGGCCTGCCTATGCGCCAAATAAAAATCACGCGTTTTCACACAGATTTCATCAGATATTGATCCAAATTTGATTTTGATTCGAATTTTTGAGACCTTATCCGATAAAGAATGACCCTAGACCCAACCTCTATAAATAGAAAGTGAGTCTCATAAGTTATTTAAATCAATTGAGAGATTAAGAGTGAAACTCTACTGGTAAGATTTTGAAACTCCCTGAGAGCTCTTGTTTACAAATCACGAACACTAGCTTTGGGTTCTCTCAATTGGTTGGAAGGAGAGTCACCTTGCAGAAGAGCTATACATGTGAGCCCACACTCCCTCCAATCGTTGATAGAGAATAGCAAAGAAGACCAGTTGGTTGAGGCTCTACTAAAATGTTTCTTCTTTTCACGCATTACGGGAGTTCTTCGGCATTCAAAGGTTAGTAAGATCCGATTAATTTATACATATAGCATGTCAAACTTGTGTTTTGAAAAATACTCTAATATAAAATTTTTTAAAATTCCGCTGCATACTATTTTTTTCAACAATTGGTATCAGAACCATGATTTTTACGTATATTTACGAGTTTGTGACCATGCTATATGTATAAATTATGTAATCTTGATCTCTACTATGCTTGAATTTAATTTTATAAAGAGTTAGCACTTTAGGTTTCTATATATTTATTTGTTGTCATGGATTATGTGGTTAATGTTTATTAATTAATTATGGTTGATTAAATTATTATTTAATTATTTATTAATTAATTAATTTATATCGGTTATGGTTCCTTAGAGGTTAGAATATATATCTAGGTTTTTGATATAACTAGATGGCAGACTATCATCTCCGTCTAGGAATTATTATTTAATTTTAAATTTGAAAAAATTTTGTAATTAAATAATAATTTGGAAAAGAAGGACCTAGAAGATGGATGATGGCGTTCCCAGGTATTTCTTGAGTCTCTAATTTTATGTTTTTGAATTGTTGAAAATAAAATTGATGAATTGCATTAAAAATTGTATTTTCTGAAAAGGGTGATTTTTGCTCGATCGGCATGCCGAACCCTCCAGTTCGGCAAGCCGATGGTCGCAAATCGGTAAGCTAAACGTGAGGTCTGGCAGGCCGTCAGCGGGGCAGAAATCAGGTGGCTCTGACAGCAGGCCGAACTTCTGGTTCGATAGGCCGATTGGTCATGAATCGACAAGCCGATCTGTGAAGATTGGTAGGCCAGTGGGTCATGATCAACAGGCCAATCACACATATCGGCTTACTGACAGAGAGCTGGAATTTTTTCCTAAAAAGGTGCAGCTTTTCATGCAATTTTTATTTTATTTTTGGGACAATTCTGAGAAACATTAAATATGGATTTGACCGAAAATGTAGAGTATTCGATTCATACGGGATTGAAGACTTCAAGATGGGATTACATGAAGAAGGATACAGCTTAGAGATTCAAGGATGAAGAATTGATAATATGTTTCGATTATGCTCTTGTAATCTTTGTTTTCTATTTTCTAGGGTGGAACTATAATATTACGGTTATTTATTATTATTTTGCTTGTAGCTTTACTTAATTGCTTTGCTTGTCTGCATTATAATATGTTTTGCAATGTATATTGGTAACATGCCATATAGAATAAGGAGTGCCGCTTAATTAAAATTGTTCATGCATTTCTTTTAAAATAAAACCTTGATTTCTAAAGAATGAGTGGGAGAAGTTTTTGAAGAGAGGACCTACGGTCTCCATCGTTGGTCTATAGGTAGCACATGGTGGTTCTGACCCCTAGGAAGGGACTTTATCATGTACCAGGTTGGATCTCCGAGAGGATAAGGTATTTTAGCATGATTTATCATTGTATGCCCCTAAGTGGTGATTATAAATCATGGATAAAATATTGAAACGATGGTTACACACTCATGTTAATTTTATTATTAACCTCCCCTAGGAGCTCTGTTAATAAATTAATGGCCAAAGAAACGATTATTAATATATGCTGGATCATACGGGTCCTAGATGGCATATATTAATCAGGAGGAGATCCGTGTTCCTGATTGAATTTGGCATGACTCCCCTAGGAGCTTGTTGAATTCTGAGTTAGGAATTATCGTTGTAAGGTTATGATATTTTCAAGGTTTTGACACATAAACACATTTGTATGTTTTTACATGATTGTGTTATCTTACTGAATTATTACGATATGTTTGCTTATGTTTGGTATATGATTCTTTATTGTAGATTAAAAAAGTCTAAAAATGTTTTATCTTCAATACTTGACAAAAACCTATTAATCAGAGAGAATTATAATGATTGAAAACGAAACCTATATATCGTCCTTTCCTTTGAGAAACTAAAATTTATGCTGACAACCCCTTATCCTCCCGAGCTTGTGGGAGACTCAACTAATGAGCAATTCCAAGCGTACGATAGCTGGAAAGATGCAAATGATCAGGTCCGCTGCTATGTTATGGCCAGCAGAAT
The DNA here is from genome assembly GCA_946598075.1 of Artocarpus hirsutus. Taxonomy (NCBI): domain Eukaryota; kingdom Viridiplantae; phylum Streptophyta; class Magnoliopsida; order Rosales; family Moraceae; genus Artocarpus; species Artocarpus hirsutus. The sequence goes on along the minus strand of CAMOHE010054082.1, from coordinate 44,891 downwards.
AACGTACTATAGGCTCAACATGAAGATTATGAGACTGCGAAGCATATCTTTTATAATCTTGAAGACATGTTTGGAGGCCAAGCCATAACAAAGCAGCAAGGGACGCTTCGAAAACTCTTATACTGTAAACAGAGGCCGGGCACATTTTTAAAAGAGTACATGATGTTGGTCATGGGTTACCTCGCTGAGGCGTAAACCAATGGAGCCAACATCGATGCTGAAACTCAGATGACTATGGTCTCTAAGACTTTGTTAAAGGAATTTATTCTGTTTAGAGCTATATTTAATTTAAGCAATAGACGGGATATGACCTTAACAGAATTAATGAAACAATTACAGGAGTTCAAACTGCTGACCAGGGAGTCTCCTGCAGGTGGAGAGGCCAACATGGTAGCTACTTCTAGTTCCAATCCCAGTTCTGGGAATGGAAAGAAGCAACGGGCCAAAAACAGAAAGTCTTATATTCTTGCTAACAACAAGAGCAAGAAGAAAAAAAAGAAGAACCCGAAGAAGCTTAAGTGCTTCTTCTATTGGAAGGTTGGGCACACCAAGAAGTATTGCAAGGACTTCCTTTCTAAAGGAGGTAGGTATGATCTTCTGTATTTAGAAACTTGTTTGGTTGAGGAATCCAGTGACATTTGGGTCATAGATTCCGGGGCTACTAATCATGTTTGTGTTTCTTTACAGGGGTTCAAAGAAACGAGAAGTCTGTTTCATGAAGACTTCACACTTCGGATGGGCAATGGATCCTTGGTCTTAGCGGAAGCAGTAGGAGACGTCCATCTTTATTTTGATAATTATAGGAATTTAATTTTGTGAGATTGTTTTTATGTTCTTAAATTTAAGAGGAATTTAATTTCTATAGTTTGTTTATTTAAAGACTCTTATTTAGTTTCTTTTAATAATAAAGCGGTGATTCATAAAAATAAATCTTTTATCTGTTCTGGATGGATGCAAAATAATCTATATTTTATCAAACCTAAGATGGACTTATTGCTTAATGCTAAGATGAATGATAATAACTCTAAAAGGCTTAAAACTTCTCACTCTAATAAGACTTATCTTTGGCATTTGCTCCTTGGTCATATTAACCTGAATAGGATTCAAAGGTTGGTAAAGGATGGACCTTTAAGTCACTTAAAGGTGGAATCTATACCTCAATGTGAATCTTGTTTGGAGGGTAAAATGACCAAATGACCAAATGACCAAAAGACCATTCGGGTCTAAGGGCAATAGGGCTAAAGGGTTCTAGAACTTGTGCATAGTGATGTTTGCGGATCGATGAACATCTGGGCACGAGGAGGGTATGAGTACTTCCACTTTTATTGATGATTACTCAAGGTATGGGTATGTGTACCTAATGCACCACAAAAGCAAAACTTTTGACAAGTTCAGGAAGTTTAGGGCTGAAGTGGAAAAACAATTAGGTAAACCCATAAAAGCACTTTGATCCGATCGAGGTGGAGAATACCTTTCTGATGAGTTTCTAGGACACTTATTAGAGAATGGGATTTTGTCCCATTTGACTGCACTGGGCACTCCGTAGTAGAATGGCGTAGTGGAGAGAAGGAATAGGACTTTATTAGACATGGTCAGGTCTATGATGAGTTATTCATCATTGCCTTTGTCCTTTTAGGGATATGCACTACAAGCCGCATGCTATCTTTTGAACAATGTGCCTTCAAAATCGGTCCCTAAAACTCCTCACGAGTTGTGGATGGGTAGGAAGACATCCTTAAACCATATTCGTATATCAGGATGTCCAGCTCATGTCCTGTTTAAGGATACGAATAAGTTGAAAGCATGTTCAAAAGTTTGCGTGTTTGTAAGATATCCAAAAGGGACTAAAGGGGGTTATTTCTATAACCCAAAGGAAAATAAAGTTGTGGTTTCAACTAATGCAACTTTCCTTGAGGAGAGTTACATGGACGACTTTAAGCCTCGAAGCAAAGTGATGCTTTAGGAGTTTAGGAGTGATCAAATTACTCCGAAGGTTCCAAATGAAACCGTTTCGATCAGTGTAGAAAAACCAAACGAACCTGAACAACAACCTAAGGGGCTTCAGTGTAGTGGGAGGATCGAGCGTCAACCCAAAAGGTATATGTTCAATGGTGAGGTTTCTTAGCTGAACCAGATGGATATGACAGGGATCCTTATACTTACGCAGAGGCTATAGAGGATGTTGATTTGAAACTCTGGACAGAGTCCATGAACATAGAGATGAAGTCTATGGAGACTAATCAGGTCTGGGAGCTTGTGGATCTTTCTGAAGGGGTAAAACCCATAGGGTGTAAGTGGATCTACATGAGGAAAAGATGAGTGGATGGAAAGGTTGAAACCTTTAAGGCTAGACTGGTAGCTAAGGGCTATACGCAAAAGGAAGGAATCGATTACGAGGAAACCTTTTCGCCTGTAGCCATGCTTAAGTCCATCCGGATTCTCTTGTCCATAGTTGCTGCTCTCGACTATGAGATTTCAAAGATGGATGTCAAGACGGCTTTTCTAAATGGCTATCTTAATGAGTCCATTTATATGGAATAACCAGATGGGTTCAAGGTTAAGGGTCAAGAGGGTAAGGTTTGTAAGCTGCTAAAGTTAATTTATGGACTTAAGCAATATTTTCGTTCTTGGAACAAAAGATTTGATTAGGTGATCAAGACTTATGGGTTCTCACAAAATGTGGATGAGCCATGTGTTTACAAACACATTAAGGATGGGAAGGTGGTTTTTCTACTGCTCTATGTAGATGACATTCTGTTAATTGGCAATAACATTGGGGCATTGTCATCGGTCAAATTATGGTTAACCAAGCAGTTTGACATGAAGGACTTGGGTGAGGCTAATTTTGTTCTTGGTATCCAGATCTTTCGGGATAGGAAAAACAAAATGATAGCTTTGTCACAAGCCGACTATATAGATAAAATTCTCAGGAGGTATGCAAGTCTAGAATCACTCTTTCTAAGAAAGACTCTCCAAAGTTTGATGAAGAAAGAGAATACATGAAGAAGGTGCCTTATGCTTCGGCAGTGGGTAGTCTCATGTATGCCATGTTTTGTACACGACTGGATATTTGTTATGCGGTCAGGATTGTAAGTCAATTTCAGGCGGATCCAGGACCGAACCATTAGGTTGCGATCAAGCATATTTTCAAGTACCTGAGAAGGACTGGAGGGTATATGCTTGTGTATTTGGGTGAGGACTTAACTCCTCTACGATATACTGACTCCGATTTTCAATCCTGTTTGGATTATAGGAAATCGACTTCAGGTTTTGTGTTTACTCTAGGCGGCGATGCCATCAATTGGAGAAGTGTGAAACAAGATTGCACTTTAGATTCGACGATGGAGGCCAAGTATGTGGCAACTAGTGATGCTTCGAAAGAAGCAGTGTGGTTCCGCAAGTTCCTTGAAGATCTTGAGGTAGTTCCTAGTATGGATAAGGCGGTATCACTGTACTATGATAACAGTGCGGCGGTAGCTAATGCTAAGGAACCAAGATTTCACAAGAAGAGTAAGCATATTGATCGGAAGTATCATGTGATAAAGGACTTCGTCGAGGGTGGGCATGTCACGGTGTGCAAAATCACATCAGAAGACAATTTAGCTGATCCATTCACGAAGACACTTACTGGGAGAGTCTTCGAGAGGCATGTGGAGGCTATGGGGATGCAAGATTTGTCGTATTTACTTACTTAGTGCAAGTGGGAGATTGTTAGACATGTATGCCCTAAGGAGTAAAAATGTAATAAGTTTTTGGAGACATTTTTATCAATAAAGAATTTATTTATTATTTATATACCAAAACTTGTCCTCTTTACGTTTATATTTGTTGAATGTATGTTAAGCAAACAATAGTCTAAGACTGTCGGTTTAAACCTTTAAGAATTGGGTATATGATGGATAGATTATACGGAAGACACGATTCTTAAGGTGACGGTCTAAATCATAAGATCCGCAATCGAGGGAATAAAGTTGGGCGCTTTATTCATGTAAAAAATTTTATGTTGTCTATATCCCTATTGGGAGATGGTTTGTCTTGACCATCGAAGGTGGTCTCCGTGAATAGAAACATTGGTACGTTGTCATAGGTGATGATGTGTTGGATCGGGATGTAAAGTGAATTGATTTGGATTAATAATTCTGTCTCGACAAATTGATTGACTTTAGACAATCATTTGTATTGTATCTTAATCCTGAGATGAATAATGGGCCTGTTGTCTTGACTTATGTCTTTTGATGCACTAAAGGGTGACACCCACATTTTAATAGTGGCATGCATGCCGGTATGTTGGAGGCATGACTCTTGATTGCGTGGATATGTTATTCATAGATATGGAATCCAAAGCTCCTCTTTAAGAGTAGTGATATCCTCTTATATGCGCTATCCTGTAATTGGAAAACTGGAGCGCTCAACCATTTAGATACATAGGTGTAACCGAATGGTATACTGTCTTTGGATGGTAAGTTTTTTGATGGTGAGATAATAGAATGTAAGACAAATAATCAGGAAGGTAAGACAGAACTTGTCCTTAAGCCGATTATGGATAATCCTATGGGGATATGATAAACTATGATATGTTATGAAGACTTAGCTATATGGGCTTTGTAATTCTATAGAGTTCGAGAGTGCAACTCCAAGCTTTTAGTGGAGTTGCATTGGAGTTGATAATTATGAAATATATATTTGGGATATTGGGTTTCATAATTATCGAGAGCTTGAACTATATAGGTCCATTTGGTCCCCTTTGCTAGCTTACAAAATCCTGTAACGATACGGCGTGCTTTTTCAATAATTGGTGACTTATGTTAGATTTATTAAATTGGTTGAAATTTGGAAGAATCAAATAATTCATGTATGTTTATCGGTTGAATTAATTTTGTGAAAAAATTAATTCAAGATAAACTTGTTGAATTATTAGGATCGGATAATTCTTGTCTGTTTATCACTTGATCTAATTTTGGATAAATTAAATAAAGATAAACTTGTAGAATTATTAGGAATCTATTTATTATCCTAGAGATTATCTAGATAAAGTTGTTTTAATTAGATAACTTCTCTATTGGGTTCTTTGAATTAAAACTGAGACTTTATCCTATAGAATCTCGGGTGAAAAATAAAAGATTTGCTGAGATTTTTTTTTGACAGTTCGGCATGACGATCCTAAAGTTCGGCCTGCCTATACGCTAAATAAAAATCACGCGTTTTCACGTGGATTTCATCAGATATTGATCCAAATTTGATTCTGATTCGAATTTTTGAGACCTTATATGATAAGAAATGACCCTAGACCCGACCTCTATAAATAGGGAGTGAGTCTCATAAGTTATTTAGATCAATTGAGAGATTAAGAGTGAAACTCTACTGGTGAGATTCTAAAACTCCCTAAGAGCTCTTGTTCATAAATCATGAACACTAGCTTTGGGTTCTCTCAATTGGTTGGAAGGAGAGTCACCTTGAGGAAGAGCTGTACGTGTGAGCCCATACTCACTTTGATCGTGGATAGAGAATAGCAAAGAAAACCAGCTGATTGAGGCTCTTCTAGAACGTTACTTCTCTTCACGCATTACGGAAGTTCTTTGGCATTCAAAGGTTAGTAAGATCCGATTAATTTATACATATAGCATGTCAAACTTGTGTTTTGAAAAATACTCTGATATAAATTTTTTTAAAATTCCGTTGCGTACTATTTTTCCAACACAAAGAAGGCGAGCTCGTACTCAAGAAGGTCTTCTAGAATGCAAAAGAAGCCTATGCTAGAAAGCTGGCAGCCAATTGGGAAGGTACTTACCAAATTCAGGCTCTCATCGAGGTCTACAAGTTAGAGAAGCTTGATGGTTCAATCATAAGCAAAAGCTAGAATACACACCACATGTGGAAGTACTACGTCTTACTCAAACCGTATTTCTTTCAAATTTTTCATTTTTTTTGTTCGACTTGATGTAATTGAACTAAATTTAGCTTGATCCCTAGACATGGATATGTAGGCAGCTCGTGAATTATAAACGAGTGCAGCCACTTTATTATCTTAAATATTATTTTCCCAGGTTTGCCGTCAAGTTTCCTTATTGATGCGCTCAGATTAGATAAAGCACTGCATCGTCATGTCAGCCCTCGATCAACTCGCCAAGAGTTTGATCCTACATCGCCATCATCATGGCTCAGTCCTAACTTAGGACTCAATCAACTCGCCCAGAGATTGATCCTACATCGCCATCATCATGGCTCAATCCCAACTTAGGACTCAATCAACTTGCCCAGAGTTCAATCATACATCGCCATCATCATGGCTAAGTCCTAACTTCGGACTCGATCAACTTGCCTCAAGTTTGATCTTACATCACCGTCTTCATGGCTTAGCCTAAACATTGGGCTCGATCAACTTGCCCTAAGTTTAATCTTTGATCGCCATCTTCAAGGCCAAGTCCTAACTCTAGACTCGATCAACTCGTCACAAGTTTGATCTTTGACTGCTATCAATATGGCTCATTCTCAGCTAATGACTTGATCAAATCACCTTGACTTTGATCTTAACTTGCCATTATCATGGCTCATCCTTCATCCTTCAATTTGTGGCTTGATCAACTATTTCGAACTTGATCATATACTACCACCATGACAACTTGCCATTTTCATGGCTTCCGAACAGCACACCAAGTAATTAGACCATTATCTTAATGGCTCGTTATTAGTCGAATTGATTTGTCAGTATCTGATCTCACTCTCAAATTAACATCTACTTAATGCATACAATAAAACTTCGGCTTGTTAAACCATCTCATTGGATTTAATTTTATGTCAAGTTCTTTGAAGTTTAAATTGAATGGTTATCGCTCGACTTCCATTTATACTAAGAATTTGACTGACTCGAAGTTGGACTTGTGCAAGATTGAATAACATTTGATATTCAAAAAAGTAAACACTGTTCAATACAAATTGTTTAAATCAAAATACAAATTGTTCAAATATTACAAAATAGTCAAAATAGATTTAAAAGTTTTCTCCATCCTCTATCTGATCATTTCTCCCTTCAGTGACCTAAACAGCTGGGGACTCCACAACTTGTTCATTTGGCTTTGGCATGACAATTCCTGATTCGGGTGTAGGAGGTTCAACCATGACATCGTTGTAAACCGCTTTGTTCGCGTCGACTACCTCGACGTCAGACTCGACATGAAAGAGTAACTCCTCTAGCTCTTTAATCTCTTCATCAATGGCCGGGGGGCTAAGCTTACCCGACTTGAATAGCCTCAAGTCTTGCTTTAAGGGAGGAAATGCCTTCAATGTCAAGTAGTTGTTCCTTGATGTCTTCAATGTCTTTGTCCTTTGCCTCCATCACTTTGGTGAAGTTAGTGACCTTCTCCTCTCCTAGACAAAGGCTACTGCTCATATTGAGGACCTTCTCGTTTGACCTTGCTAAGGCATCAATGGCATCGTTCAGCTTTCTCTTCTCGTCATCTCTCTTAAACTTAGCCTTTCCAAGCTTTTCTTCAGGTTCTTTGATTCTTAAGACCACTTGCTCATTTATAGGCTACTTTATTCACAAAGATGTTGTGAAGCTGAAGGGCCTGTATGATGAAACCTTTCAGTATGAATCGATGAAGCAAATTTAGTTAAATTTTAGGCTAGGATTTAATGTTCTACCTATCCAAAGGCCAGAGTTAATTCGTTGCACAGCCAAGTAAATGACTTCTCGCTGAAGGTTCCTTCGTTAAGCGTGAAATTAAAACTTCTTGATGCCCTCAATGCCGCCTCTTTGTCTTGAAGGATGCTAACATTTTCAGGGACATCAAGAGTTTTATCAGGAATACTTGCTTTGATTTTCCCAACGAGAGTAGAAGGCTCTGCCTCTTTTCTCTTCTTTAACGCTAGCGGTTGGATGTCGAATAGAGGTGGTGGAGGAAGATCAGATGAATCGACTGGGGGAGTCAATTCTTCTCTGACCAAAGACTCGCCAGCATCAGTCTTCTTTTTCCTCTTCGCTGCTTTCTTTGCAGCTTTCCTCTTCCTCACGTCGTTTATTGAAGGTAACATAACCTTCATTGTTGATAGCGCCGCGTTTGCTAGAAGAGCGTCTTTGTTAGAAAGAGGAGTAATGAATTTTAACAGACCATACAACTGTTGAAGTGCACCACAGCATATAAAGACCCAATCGACTCATTTTAGAAATTGAATAAGAATACCTATTGGGATTTTTTTGAACTTTTTCCAAATTGATGGCTTTTCAAGTCAATCGGGGTTAGAGATCTCAGTCCAAGTACGTCTTGCTAGAGCAAGCAGTGTGTCAAGTCTTGCCCAAAACCTCTCCCGATGGGGGCAGGATGATCCAGCTCGTAATCTACAAAAACACAATGTTAAGTATTAGTTGGAATTACTGCTTGAAATAAATATAAGTGTTGGTACTTACCAATGTGACAAAAAGCGAACAGAAAGGGAAATTGAGTAGTCAGCTCGACTAAGTCGCGATTAATTGACATAAAGAAATATCTCTCATCCTAATGCCTATCCGCATTAACAAAATCTGAAATGAGCTGCTTTGACTGTCGATATACAAAGTAAAAGCAGCCCTTATTTTTGTTGTTCGGCTTCAAGAAGTAGCATCGAAGGAAGTCGTAGATATCAAAGTCGATGCCGGTTTCTTCGATGAGCACCATCAGAATGATCAATAGTTGAATTTCATTTGGCATAAGCTGAGTCATCGAGATATCAAAGTGACTGACGATCTCTAGCATGAATTCTAGGATTGGTAGTTGAAGTCTGAGCTCGAACCACTTCGTGTATACATAAAATCAGTAGTCGTTTTGTGTATTTGCTGGCTCCTCTAGATAGGACAATCATATTTCAACCGAAGACAAAATTTCGTACTTAGACCTAATTATTAGCAAGTCCCCCTCAGTCAAGACCGACTCTGGATTTTTTGAAAAGAATGACACTCCCTTGGTTGGGGAGGCATACTTTCTTTTTTCGAGTGATTTGGTTTGATAGATTTGAATTGACGGACCAGCTGGCCTATATCTTTTTTCTATTGGATTAACTGCCTCCCTACTGGTCCCAACGCCACCACATCCAGAGCTCAATTCGATTATGGATTGCTCTCGAATTCATTCATCGACTTCCCTTTCGTCGCTACTAGACCAGGGGTCTTCGTCATTACTCGTACTTGAATCAATAGCAATTACTTTCAACATCATTCCTAAAAATAGATTCTCAAAGGGAAATCTAGGGCTTTGAAGATCTATAGGCTAAAGATTCCTAAAATCCAAAGAATCTCTAATAGTTATTGAAGTCTCCAAACCCACGGGAGCCGAACAGACTAGGAAATTATGGATTTTCTTAGAAAACGAGTTGAAAATGACATCAAAATGCTCAGAATCGAAAGAGAAACAAGCCTATGGAAAGAAAAATCACAAGAAAAATAGAATAGAAGGAAGAAATCTTGCCTGAAAATTGCTAGAAAGCTTGAGAAAATGGAGGAAAATCGCCCTGGGTTCGAAGAAGCAAAAGTAAAATGAAGATGAGAGAGAAAATGTATGTTATATGCTGTCTGAAGGAGTCCAATCAACGGCTGAGATTGATTTAGAGCAAGTTGATCCAAAGGCCAAGATTTTGCATCTTTTTGAGTTCCAGCTCAAATCAAGGCAGTGTTATTTCGAATCAAGCGCATATGTTAGCACTACAAAGATATTTTAGAGCCTTCCAATTGCATTGCGACACATATTACAGGTAGTTGAACATCATGATTCCTTGAGGAAGAGCAATGATTCAAGTGTGAATGCAAAATTTTGATCAAGATGACGTGTCGTCGAACTAAAGTTTAAGATCTAATCACTCCTATAGTCGATTAAATCGACTAAGGAGTGGGTGGCTAACTGTTGGGGTACAATTTAGTCAGGTCTAAATTGGCTGCAGGCTCGAAATGATGGCTCATTGTTACGATTAGAGCGAATCGAATAGGATGAAGTGGCTCAGTTATTCGACATAGTAAAATATGTACAAACAAAATTAAGGCTTCGATTGGATCGATCAGCTCGATCTTGTACGTAATACATGTATCCGAATTACATTATGTTGTTCAGGGTTTTCCAGATTTGTTTCCTAAGTATTTATTCAATGGGATTGATTAGCACGAACGGACAGTTACTAGCATGTATAATCATGGACTAAAACGTAGGGAGAGCATGATCTTCATAGCCTATCATAGACCGACACGTGTCCCACTAATGTGGTTATCTCCAATGCCATTACTCCACTTTGCCAAACGATTAGAAGCCATGACTCTCCTTGTTCTCTATATAAGGGGATGTCATCTTCATTGTAGACAAACGAAAAAACACAAGATTAGAAACTCTATGAAATTTATTTATCATTTTTCATCCTTGTTATCTATACTCAATTCACACAATAGTGAAGAACAATGGACATAGCTCTTTTGACAGAGTGAACCACTATAAATCTACGTGTGGTATTTATTTTTTCTGCATTATCTGTACTTCATGTGATCTTAATTTGCTAGGTCATTTTCTACAAGTATTCTGACAAGTTTGTTTTGAAGCTTAGTAGATCCAAATAACGGTGATATGAGGGCCCAAATTCATTAATATGAGCATAATAATCTAAATTAACACTTTTGACATTTGATTGTAGATCCAATGTCTATAAAATTTTAATTTATTCAATTTTAAAATGGAATAAGCATTCCACTGATTCAATTTAGGAATGACTATTCAACCAAAATTGTTGAATAAAAATTCCATAGGAATGACAATTACTAAATCTATTTGTCTAACCATACATAGGGATGACTGAATTTTAAGAATTGTTATTCCATTCCAATAGTCATTCTATTGTTAGAACAAAAATTGTGATAAAAACCATCATCACCGGGATCATTCATGTCAAATCATCAAGAATATTAATAAGATGCAGAAGCTAACTTGAATCTATTGATTGAATGTGATTCTTGAGTCTTTTTGGTTGAGGATCTTCTAAGTCTGGTACGTAAATCTTCTTTCTCAGAATGCTCTGTAATTTCTCTATAGATGAGGAACAGAAAAAAAATGTACGTACTGACTTAGGGACCACAAACCCTTTATATAATCACTAAACCTTAGCAATTATCCTTAATTACCAATTTAGCCCATCATAAAATTAGTAATTATATTTTTGGTCTCAACTATTTAATGATGCATTAAAAGCCCAAAACCCAAATTGATCACTTTTAATTGGGCAACCTTATCTAATAGCCTTTGATTCACATTTATTTAATATATTAGCCCATATATTGGATTTAGATCCAACAATCTCCCACTTGAGCTATATATGAAACTTTAGAAATATGAATTATACCTTATGAGCTCATGAATTTTGCTATCAAAACCTTATGCATCTCAACAATCTTGTTCATTAACCACATCAATATAGGACCAAAGCGACCTTTGTTACATGTGTCGTAACTAGACCCATCAATGATCACATATACCAATACAACTAACAATAAGATCAAGCATGGATGTGTAGCATGGAAATTTCATGCAATGTGATCATAACATGCATATTTCTAACTAGTCCACCTGAAAACATTAGTGAGATCAAACCATACCAAAATCAGAGTGTGATAAACTGAAAACTTTATTTCTGCAGAAAATAACCTTAAAATATCCATAAACTAAAATAACTGAAAATGTCTATATCATAAGAGCATTTAAAATTACAAACTCCCTCTAAAACTGAATATCCTGAAATGATATGACACCCATACGAGCAGTGTGCTCATGAAACATTTTTGGTGGCAATCCTTTAGTAAGCGAATCCACAATCATAGAGTTTGTGCCGATGTGCTCTAAAGACAATTGTCTACTTTGAACTCTTTCTTTCACAACCAGGAACTTGATCTCTATATGCTTTGACTTCATCGAGCTCCTATTGTTGTTGGAATATAAAACTGTTGACTTATTGTCACAAAATAACTTGAGTGGTCTTTGAATACTGTCCACTATACGTAGCCCCGTGACAAAATTCTGCAGTCATATTCTATGATTGGATGCCTCGTAACATGCTATGAACTCTGCCGCCATGGTAGAAGATGCTATAAGAGACTATTTAGCACTCTTCCAAGAGACAGCATCTCCAGCCAGAAGGTAGACATAGCCCGACGTAAATTTCATACTATCTTGACATCTAGTATAATCGAAGTTAGTATACCTAATGATCTCAAGCTGTTCTGACCTCTGATACGTGAGCATGTAGTCCTTTGTTCTCTGTAAATACCTCAACACTCGTTTGGCTATTGTCCAGTGATCCTTTCCAGGATTGCTTAAGTATGCCCAACATCCCTATAACATACGCGTACAAACCTGAGCATACATTAGACTCCCTACTGCTGACGCATAAGGAATCTTATGCATTTCCTTAACCTCAAAATCATTCTTAGGGCACTGATTGAAACTAAACCTATCTCCCTTAGCCACAGGAGTATCACCTGGTTTACAATCTTGCATGCCATATCTTTTGAGAATCTTTTCGATATAACCCTATTGTGATAACCCTAGAATACCCCGAAAGCGATCCCGATGTATCTGTATACCCAGCACAAAAGAGGCGTGACCAAGATCCTTCATCTCAAATTTCTTTGATAGAAATCTCTTAGTTTCATGCAATAAGCCTATATCGTTGCTAGCAAGCAAAATGTTATCGACATATAAAACCAGGAAAATATACTTGCTCCCACTGAACTTGTGGTATATACAATCATCGACCAAATTCATCTCAAAACCAAACGAGATGATAACCTGATGAAATTTGTAATACCACTGACGAGAAGCTTGTTTAAGCCTATAGTTGGATTTTTTTTTAATTTGCAAACCATCTTCTTTGCGTCTCCTGACACAAAGTTTTCCAGTTGCACCACATAGATTGTTTCATCAATGTCACCATTGAGAAACGCAATCTTAACATCCATCTTATAAAGCTTAATCATTGCTAAGTTGCTCCAATCTTCTGTCATGTTCTTGAGAATGCGCTGCTTGCTCTTGGAACATTTTCTTTAAAGTTTCTATTTTTGCTGTAAGGGCTACCATTTGCTAGTTCGCTTGAGTTTTTTCAGTCTCTTCACTTGGAATTTTTAGTGTGCGTTGGTTGTCGGAGTTGTCGACCATTTATGATTAAGCTTAAAGATCCGAAAGTTGGCAATCTGAAGGCCCCATGATGGGCACCAAACTGTAGATGTTGGATCTACAATCAAATGTAAGAAGTGTTAATTTAGATTATTATGCTCTTATTAATGAATTTGGGCCCTTAAATCACCGTTATTTGGATCTGCTAAGCTTAAAAACAAACTTGTCAAAATACTTGTAGAAAATGAACCAACAAATTAAGATCATATCAAGTAAAGATAATGCAGAAGAAATAAATACCACATGCAGATTTATAGTGGTTTACTCTGTTAAGAGAGCTATGTCTATTGTTCTTCACTATTATATGAATTGAGTATAGATTATAAGGATGCAAAATGAGGAATAAGTTTGACAGAGTTTCTGTATCTTGTGTTTTATGTTTGTCTACAATGAAGATGAATCCCCTTGTATAGAGAATAAGGAGAGTTATGGCTTCTAACCGTCTAGCAGAGTGGAGTAATGGCGTTGGAGATAACCATATTAGTGGGATACGTGTCGGTCTATGATAGGCTACGAAGATCATGCTTTCCCCACGTTTCAGTACATGATTATACGTGCTAGTAACCGTTAGTTCGTGTTAATCGATCCCATCGAACGAACACTTGGGAAACAAATCTAGAACAACCCTAAACAACAGAATGTAATTCGGATACATGTATTATGTACAAGATCGAGCAGATCGATCCAATCGAAGCCTTAATTCCGTTTGTACATATTTTGCTATGTCAAATTGCCAAGCCATTTCATCCTATTCGACTTGCTCTAATTGTAACAATGGGCCGTCATTTTGGCCTCGTAGACAATTTGGGCTTAACCAAACTGTACCCCAACAAATTCTCTCTTCCTAAATTACCCCTCTCAATGTCCTATTATTTACTTTATTGAATGCCCATTTTACTATTCTAATATAAAAATGTATTTATAATATTAACTCTAATGCAACTCAATGTAATTATTAGTGCTTTTATAATATTTTATACAATTTTTTCACATATAAATTATGATGATATTTGTTAACAAAGTTAATTGTTTTGGGATTAGCTATAAATTAAATAAAATAATATCTTTAAAATGTATAAAGTAAAAAATCACTTTTCCCTTCCAAAAAAAAAGAAAAAACAGTAACTTTAAAGCATATTTTAATTTCGTTTTAAATATTATCAAAGATTAAACAAAGGGGCATTTTTGTCAAATTGTTATTTTTCCATTCCATTGCAATTGAAAACCAAATATAATAATCATGATTCTAATACTAATTCCAATGCTCAACCAAACAATTGAATTAGAATACATCATTCCATCTATTCCTATTCACATTTCGACATACTCCTATTCCTATTCCTATTATTGTTCTAGTCTATCAAACAAAATGTTATCTTAGAGTAGAGTTAGTATTTATAGAAGAGATAAGAGTCCTTTGGAGGTACAAAATATTCCAAAAATCTCCTACTTAATGGGAATTTTAAGAGCCCAAAAGGGGAGTTGGGAAGAAGAAAAGTGATTTTTTGAAGCAGATATATGATTTCCTAAAATAAGCATATACAACATAAATATACTATTCATTCTTAATTTGAGTTAGAAAAAAAGTTAAAAGACAAAGAACAACAATCTCATGTGTTCTCTTAAAACAGAGAAACAACATCTAAGAAAATAATGTTATGTAAGTCAGACTAACGGGTTGGTAATCATGTTCGAATTAGGCCGACCCATTAGGACTAGTGTCGGGTCAAACTAAAGTGGTTGAAACCCAAGTTAGGGTTTTGATAAACCTATCAAGACTCGTGTTAGGTCGAAACAATAAGCTAGAACTGCATCGGGATTGGCATGCTAGAACCTTTGTCAAGGTTAGTTTAATGGTTTGGACCCTTGTAGTTGTGGGGCCATAGTCGAACTGACAGGCAGGGACTAACACCAATGTTGAACTGACAGGCCGGGTTTACTATTAAGTTTGAGTCAACATGCTAGGATAGTTGTCAAGGTAGGGTCCATGGGTTAGGATTCATGACATGGTTGGGCCAGGATTGCAATCGTGGTTAGGCCAATCGGATAAGATTGTCGTTTAGGTTAATTAGGAGGATGGGCTAAAAACTTAGGGATTATCGTTCAGGTTGAGTGATGGGCCTGTATTTAGGCCAATATAACCTTTTGGGTTGGGCCGATATGATTGTTAAGGTTGGGTTGATTGGTGATATCATCGTCGGGATTAGACTAACAGGGCAGTATTGTCGTTGGGTTAGGACAACAGGCCAACATTGTCATCAGGGTTAGGTCAATTGACTAGGACCATTAGGCAAATTTATATTATTGGCCTTTTTAAATTAGTGATGTTGTTTTATTTCCTATTGTTCTTTTAGGGTTTACATTGTTGAAAAGTCTCTCTTGGCATTCTTACTCATTATTTGCTCTCACTTTCAAGAAAAGAAAAATAAGAATGAGAAGTTTTATATAAGGTATATAATTATTATTTTTTCTAAACCAGAGGAAAAAATTATGTTCTGAGAACAGAATTTTTTTTTTCCTATCCAAATATGTTTTTTTTTTTTCTCTTTTTTGTTCTTTGAAAGTGGGTTCTTGAAAACAAGAAGAACAAAGAAAAACAATTTTAGTCGTTTCAACACTTTTCATTTTTGCGGCTAAGGAGAATATTCTGAGAATAAAAGAAATTGAAAATAAAAACAAAAAGAAATAAGGTATATATTGGTAAAATGAGTGGAATTGGAAAAGATGTTTGGGATGAGAGAGAGGAATATGTGGTGACGGTTACTTGCGTTGCTTGATGGCTTTTCTGGTTTGGTTTCCGGTCTTTCTTTCTTTCTTTCTTTCTGACTCTGAGTCTGAGAAACCCAAAATATTTGATTTTTGATTTTTGAGAGTGGAACGTGGGATGTGGAAATGGCATTTCATCTAAACTTGATGTCGGCTCAAGCTCAAGGAAGAGTAAAGTTGGTGTACTTCTTGTCTAATGGGAATGGCAACGGCGATGGCGATGGCGATGGAGTTTCGTTTGGGTTGGAATTACCAAAACACCCTTTTCACTATAATTACAATCTTACAAGAATTAGAAGAAAAAGAAGAAGAAGAAGAAGAAGAAGATCATCATCACTTGAACAAGTAGAAGAATCCCCAAATGCTTTGCTCCCCAGAAGAAGATCCTCTTTCTCTTTCTGCTCTTCCTGGAGAATTCATTCTTCGTTAAACAATACTGACAATAAGAAACACACGATCCATGATTCATCCGACGACGACGACGACGATTTGTCTTGTTTCAGAGGTCTTGTTCTCGATATCTCTTACAGGTCTCATACATAATTCTTCTTTTTAAGTCTTTTTCAATCTTTAATATATAATATGTTATTCTTTCTTATGATTAATTTTATAGTTTTGTTTGGGTGAATGAAAATGAACACGAACATGGGCAGGCCAATTAATGTGGTGTGCTGGAAGCGTGCTATTTGTTTGGAATTCATGGAGAAGGTATCTGCGCCTGCATTGCCATTGCAACTCACTTCTCTTTTAAACATAAAACATTTTTTCTTTCTTTCCTTTTTCCTTTTCCAGGCTGATGTGCTAGAATATTATGACCAGACTGTAAATTCCGCAACCGGATCGTTCTACATCCCTGCTGTTTTAAGGGTGTGTATACATGCCCTTTTTGCTTACTTATTGCTTTTGCTCTCTATTTCTAATAACTAGTATTATCATTAAACTTGTCTGCTCTTGTGTTGTGTTGCAGGTCCCACATTTACTCCAAGTAGTTAAGCGAAGAAGGATCAACACTAATCTCAGTCGTAAAAACATACTCTACAGGGACGCTTATACCTGTCAGTAAGTCCATCAACCATTCCTTTCTCTTTAAATGTAATCACAATTCAACTACATACATTCGGTTTCTTACCTAATTAATTGGGCTTTTTCTTTCAAGCTTCCTATAAAACTTCCACTGCTTTTGTCTAATTCATCATCCCTCCGTTTCCCTATTATTTTCATAAGCCACTAACACATATGTATATGTCTAGAGCTGCAGTCAGGCTTACTAACTTGCTTATTTCGGTTGACTTTGACTTCTCAAAAAAAAAAAAAAAAGGTGTTGTTCGTCGCGCGACAACTTGACTATCGATCATGTTATTCCAGCGGCTCGTGGTGGAGAATGGAAATGGGAAAACCTGGTAAGAATTAAGATCAACCAACCAACTCACTCCCCCCCTCCTCTAATTACAAATTAACCGCCTGCCTCTTCTCATTGTCAAAAACTGAACCATGACTGACTAATGTGGATCGATGTTGTTCAAAGGTAAGTAACTATGATTAGAATTTGCAAATGCTTCATACTCAACATTCACAAACAGCAACAGCTTTGTCATTGATTTACTTGTTCATTCACAAATCACAAGAAGATGCTGAGATAGATTATCAAATAAACAAGCAAGGTAGGCGCAGGATAAAAAGAAAATGAAATTTGCATAATCCCTTTCGGGGTCATTTTGACCATTAATCGATCATCCTCTATCTCTCCAGATGCTTGAAATGTAAATGTCTTTTTCTTAACAGGTTACTGCTTGTGCGAAGTGCAACTCAAAGAAAGGTCAAAAAACATTAGAGGAAGCAAGCATGAAGCTGAGTAAGGTCACTAAGGTATTATTTTATTCATTACATAAAAACATCCCATTCACTAACATGAAAAAGAAGAAAAAAAAAAAAAAAAAACAAGTTTTTACAACTAAGGGTATTCAGTATTCATGCATGTGCAGTAAGTTCAAACTTGTAATTCCAAGCTCTCAAACAAACGCAAGACTTTTACAACTGAATCAAATGACACACTCTAATCTTTTGTTTTTATCAACTCATTTATATCGAAAAACAGCCCCAACACAAGATTACAAGTCAATGACACTGTTTATGTATGCGATTAATGTTGCAGGCCCCAAAAGACTACGACATACTTACGATACCACTTACAACTGCGGCAATCAAAATGCTGAAAATGAGGCAGGGAACTCCTGAAGAATGGCGTCAATATCTATCATAGAGCTTTCAAACTAATGTGGCACTTGTACATTTTGCATGTTCTTAGATAGTAAATGCCCTACCAAAAGAGCATCTAAGAGTTGCAATGCAAGGATTAGAAAATATATGTATAGTAAGCGCTTTAACCATTGTTGATGTATGTAATGATCCTCGAACGATACATGTATAAAAAAAAAAAGGAAAAAAATGCTTATCTTATCGAGTAAATATCATTCTAATCTAGTGTTTTAGATCTTATATATCTTCTTTTTGTCAAAGTTCGACCGCTCTAAGCACACTTTCAGTATCATGCTGATAATGGAATTAGAATTGGTACTTCATATATGAGTTTTAAATGATTGCTCCTACTCTTTTTGACTTGCAACTATACAATGAAGTTGCCACGCGAGACCCATATGGAATCAATATTGAACTTGGCATCGGGAATTAGGTGGTTGCCGCCAGTGTCCTTCCACGTTTCTAAATCTTTTAGACTGTGTGGAGCTTGACGTTCTGTAAAAGGAAAGGTGGGTGAAACTTGATCACGATGAAGTTAAAGCCTCGTTGACTGGGGAGACCCGAGAACAAAGAGAAGACAATTACATTATCCTCTACTGGCTCCCACATCAACCTATATGAGCGAGGTCAAAGCCTTGCTCTTGCCGACAGGGAAAAGCTGAGAACAAGTAGAAGACAATTACAATATTCCGAGCTCTACTTTTTCATTCGGGCGTGAACTTGAAAATTCTTCTCTTGATCTGCTTATTTGCATCCGATTAGTCCAATTTATGTCTAGATTTTTAACATTTTCATCAAAGTATATTTATTCGCAAGTTTTCTTGATCAAGGGTTAGTATGAGAATAATGCTGTATTAAAATATGAAAATTATATAGTATGAAGATTCAGAGATACAAAAATTATGTAGTATGAGAATAATGCTGTGTAAGGATTACACTGATAAAGTTATGTAGTATAGAAGTTATGTTTATAAAGTTAAGCAGTATAAAAATTACACTGCATAAAGTAATGCAGTATAGAAAATAGACTGTGTAAAGCTAAACAATATAGGAATTATAATGTGTGGATGAAGCGGAAGTTTGTGGACCATGAACCACAGTATAGGAAAGAATGCTAGCAGTATGAGAAATATATCAATAGTATAGGAAAATACTGTCAGTATAAATTTAGACTGCTAAAAAGATAATTGTGGGACCCACGTAGATGCTACGTTTAAGGTGGGCAAAAACCCACATCTACCCCTTGTGAGATCCAGTTTTGGGTCTTATTTATGGGCAAAAATATTTTCATTTTAGCCCTTGGGAAGACCTAACAAAAGTTAGGTACCCATTTGGAAAATTTAGAACAAAAAACAAGTCCATTTCTTCCTCCCAAAAACGACCCCTAATGTGATGTCCAGAATTCTCACATATTCATTGACCAATGCATTGCATGATTTTATGAGAATGCATTGCATGATTTTATGATGATATGCATATGAGTCACATATGACTATGATCTTTGAGACTCTATCTAAAGAATTCATCCAATTTAGAGCTTCATATAATTTGAGCAATAGACATGATGCAACCTTGACTAAGCTGATGAAGCAGTTATAGTAGTTCAAAAATCTGATCAAGGAAACTCCAGCTGGTGGTGAGACAAACTTTGTGGGTGCATCTGGTTCCAATCCTAACCCTAGAAATGAAAAGAAGCAAAGGGCTAAAAATGGGAAGTCTTCTGTCCCAGCGAAAGGCAAGGACAAGAAGAAGAAAAAGAAGAACTTGAAGAAGTTAAAGTGTTTTTTCTACAGGAGGGTTGTGTACATAAAGGAGAATTGCAAGGACTTCCTATTTTGAGGAGATAAGTGCAAACTTCTGGTTATTGAAACTTGTTTAGTTAAGGAGTCAAATGCAACTTAGGTTATCGATTCTAGAGCGACTAATCATGTTTATGTTTCTTTTCAGAGGTTCAAGGAAATGAAAAGTCTGCTGCATGAGCACTTCACATTATGGATGGGCGATGGATCTTTGTTGTTGACTGAAGTAGATGTCCATCTTTATTTTGATAGTTAGAGGATTTTAGTTTTGAAAGATTGTTTTTATGTTCCTAATGTAAAAGGAATTTAATTTCCATCGCTTGTTTATTTAAAGACTCTTATTTAGTTTCTTTTAATAATAAAGTTGTGATTCGTAAAAATAAATCTTTTATTTGTGATAAATGGATACAAAACAACCTATATTTTATCAAACCTAAGATGGACTTACTGTAACACCCACCAAATTTTCATGTAACGTATTATATTAAATAAGTAACAATGTTAAGTAATTTCCTTATTGATATATGATATAATGTTACTGACTTTTTTTTTTATTTTGAGTATTATGACCTGTGATGATCACGTGAAATTGATGTGTGCGAAGGTGTTCATGTCATTAACGTGTAATGATTAATTAATGTATTATGTGTACGGCAGTTCGGCAAGTCGATCCTCCAGGTTCGGTAGGCCGGATTATCCCTCATGGAACGACAGGTTGATGGATTTAATCAGCAGGTTAGACTTCACAGCTTTGGCAGGCCGAAGTGAACCGCCGAAGACAGCTAACAAGTAATCAGCAGAAATCTCTCAAAATTTTAATATTAATGATTGGATATAAGTGGATGGTTAATTCTGATTGATTAGCATATTTTTTTGGCCTTTTCAATGGAAGGTTTGACTTTTATGATGATTTGAATTATTTGATATGGTTTCCTATTTTGAAAGTTTGAAATATGGTAAGTGAAGCAAATCATTTAACTTTCCCTTATTACTCCTCATTCCCCATGTGAATTGACCACAAATATTAATCAGAAAATTCTGATATTGTAGGAAAGACTATCCTTTTTTTACGTCATTCTTATTTCTTTCACGTAAACAATTTTTCTCTATCGCATTCTCTCTCTCTAAACTCTCTCAGACACTTTTTCTCTTCTCCACGCTTTCTTCCCTCCTCCCTTAAATTTTTGTTGCAATTATTTGAAAAAAACATTATTCTCTTGGGCGAATTTGAAGGGAAAATTGAGAAGGAATTGTTTTAAGGTAATAACTCGTTTCGGTTTAATTCTAAAGTGTATTTTTCTCATTTAATCCGACTGCTGTATTTTTGTCTAGGAAGTTCCGTTTGCTCTGAAATTTTAATATGTTATTCATGTATGTATTCTGTGTTATTCCTCAAAATTTCACATTATTTTGATTTTTCTACGTTGAGATATGAATTTTCTTCTCTCTACCACTCATTAAAAATTATTGCTGATTGATCATGTTGCATAAAAATGTAGTCTTTGTTCATAATGCAAATGAATGATATTTTGCACGAAATTTTGCAAACATATTCATGTTTATATTAAGTGTCGAACTGGAAAGTCTCACGGAGAAACAATGAATATTTCATGTGTTATGGAATTTTTATTAAGACTAGGTTTTGAGACTATTTTATTAGTGAATTGTTGGACTTTTATTATGTGATGTTTTTGTATAATTAAATGAATTTAATTGGTGATCAAACTTTTTTGTACTTTTGTAGTTATATGTTAATAAGTTGTCATATAAATTTTAGGGTCTAAATAAATTTATTTTAATTATTAGAATATGATGATTGTATGTAACTCATTGCCTGACACATTAGAGTTATTATTGTCTCTGGCTTCCAATGCACATTTTGGAATGTTTTGAATTTATTTAAAGGTAATTTTTGGCCATGTTGCAATTTTAATTGTCTATTATATGTAATATTTTTTTTAATGAAATTAATTTAGGATATAGATAATTTAATATTTGAATGAAAGTAAGGACTGCTCATTGTTTTGTTATTGCTAGCAGATTTTGTGTTGTGTGTTGTGTGACTTGTTTTAGTTACCAATGGAATCTTTATGACCAACAAAAAATCATGATATTGTGTTTATGTGTTAGCTTTGTCCCTTTAAAGTCTCATACCTTAATTGTGTACAAATTATGAGATATTGAATTAAGAATACATAAAGGTCAGGCAGATATTTGTGTCCATTGATTTCTTGAATTGGAGGTGTATATGTGTTATGGTAATGGATAATTCTTTGAATGTAAATAAATGTTAATTTTATTTTTTAAATGAATGTATGACATAAACATACTAAGAAGTAAGCACATCAAAACCGTGGTGACGTCACCTATAGATAATTTTGAATAAGCTACACAGGTAAGTACATTCTTACTTGCAACATGATGTGATTTGTAAAAGTTTGAAATTATATTCATGATGATATCTATGATAGTTCTATGAAGGTTTTATTTAATGTCTATTTATGAAAGACATGATGTTCAAAAAGTTATGCATGTTTAATAATGACGTATTTCAAGGTATAAAAGTATATAAATATGTACGTATATATGTATCACCTAAATAAGTGTTGCACACCTATGTTTATGTTATGTTTATGTTATAATGTCATGTTTGATTTGGGATTAGTTACCCATTTCCTCTCATAACGGCGCGCCAATGATAATGATAATGGTGCAACATTTGGGCCTTTAAGATAAAATAAATAAAGTTTTAACATGGATAATATAACGAAAGATATGTTCTATATGAAACCGTGCTTAGTGCACTATTATGATGATGCTTATGGTGATGATGTTTCATAAAAATTTTCTTAAAATGTTTTTACATTGTGAGACATGAAATGTACTTACTAAGCTTTTGCTTATTCAGTTTTATATTATGTTGCAAATAAGGGTAAGAAGATCTTGGAATAGGTGGAGGACGAGGACAGACAACATCATTATTTGTTTTCTACATTTGAAAATAATGAGACTTGTTTTAAATTAAAATTTTTGTTTTTAATAGCAATTTGGCCTGTCGATCATTATTGGTCAGTCTGCCGATGTCAGTATCGGCCTGCCGATCTTAGCGATTTTTAAACCCTATTTTGTAGAGCCTCCGACGGCCTACTGGTGGTTGAAGTTCGGACTACCGGTCAAGTTTGCCCTATCGAAGTCCGAAGTTTGGCCTACCAAACTGTGTAAGTAGATTGTAAATGATGTGTTATTATTATTTAAATTATGGTTCCTTTATTTTGGCGTGATAAACTAATTAAGGAATGTTTATAAACAAGTAATTTATTAAATATTGATATTTAAAAAAAAAGCATATATGAATCCTGGGGTATGTTTCCAAATTATGTTTTTATTTAAAATAGTTTATCTTAAATAATGGTAACAATAACGAATGTAATGATATCTGTGATGTCTGTAAGGAGGTGCTTGCACTTATTGCTGAACACTGAGGTTAATAGTAACTCTAAAAGACTTAAAACTTCTCACTCTAATAAGACTTATCTTTGGCATTTGCGATTAGGTCATATTAGCCTGAATAGGATTCCAAGGTTGGTAAGGGTTGGATCTTCAAGTTACTTAGAGGTGGAATCTATACTACAATGTGAATCTTGTTTGGAGGGCAAAATGACCAAAAGACCATTCGGGTCTAAGCACAATCAAGTCGAAAGGGTTTTAGAACCTATGCATAGTGATGTTTATGGTCATAAACATCATTAATCATTGTAATTAATGATTACTCAAGATATAGGTATGTCTACCTAACGTATAATAAGAGCAAAACTTTTGAAAAGTTCAAGGAGTTTTGAGCTAAAGCGGAGAAGCAAGTAGGTAAACCTATAAAAACACTTCGATCCAATTGAGGTAGAGAATATCTCTTTGATGAGTTCATGGGACACTTATTAGAGAATGAGATCTTATCCCATTTGACTGCACAAGGTATTCTACAGTAGAATGACTACAGCAGAATAATGTGGTTGAGAGAAGAACTAGGACTTTGTTGGACATGGTTAGGACCATGATGAGTTATTCTACATTACCTTTATCCTTTTGGGGATATGCCTGCATGTTATCTTTTAAACTATGTTCCTTCAAAATTGGTTCTTAAAGCTCGTCACAAGTTATATATGGGTAGGAAGACATCTTTAAACCATATTTGCATATGGGGATATTTGGCTCATGTCTTGTTCAAGGAAACAAACAAGTTGGAAGCACATTCGAAAGTTTACATATTTGTAGGATATCCAAAAAGGACTAAAGGGGATTATTTTTATAACAAAAAAAAAAAAAAATAGAGTCTCGATTTCAACAAATTCAACATTCCTTAAGGAAAGTTATATGAATGACTTTAAGTCTCGTAGTAAAATGGCACTCAAGGAGTTGGCAAGTGATTCGATCATTTTGGGGGTTTCGGTTGAAACCAATCCAATCAATGCAGAAAAACCAAATGAACAACAACCTAGGGAGTATTGGTATGGTGGGAGGATTAGGCGTCAACCAAAGAAGTATATGTTCAATGGTGAAGCTTACTTGGCTAAACTGGTTGAACATGACAGGGATCCTTACATTTACACAAAGGCTATAGAGAATGTTGAGTTAAAGCTCTAGACAGAAGCTAAGAATAGTAAGATGAAGTCTATAGAGACTAATCAAGTTTAGAAACTTGTGGATCTTCCCAAAAGGGTAAAACCCATAGGGTGTAAGTGGATTTATAAGAGAAATAGAGGAGCAGATGAAAAAGTCGAAACCTATAAGACTAGACTGGTAGCAAAGTGATACACATAAAAGGAAGGAATCGATTATAAGGAAACCTTTTCGTCTGTAGCCATGCTTGAGTCCATCCGTATTCTCTTATTTATAGCTATCGTTTTTGACTACGAGATTTGGTAAATAGATGTTAAGACGACCTTTCCAAATAGCTATCTTGATTAGTCCATATATATGGTATAGCCAGACGAGTTCAAGGCTAAGGGTCAAGAGAGTAAGGTCTGTAAGCTGCTAAAGTTAATTTATGGACTTAAGCAGGTGTCCTATTGTTGGAACATAAGATTTGATCAGGTGATCAAGACTTATAGGTTCGAACAAAACGTGAACGAACCATGTGTTTACAAACACATTAAGGATGAGAATGTGGTTTTTCTATTACTCTATGTAGATGATATTCTGCTAATTGGCAATGATGTTGGGCATTATCATCTGTCAAATTATGGTTGAACAAGTAGTTTGACATGACGGACTTAGGTGAAGTTAATTATGTTCTAGGTATCTAAATCTTTCGGGACAAGAAGAATAAAATGATAGCTTTATCCCAAGTTACGTATATAGATAAAATTCTCGAGAATTATACAATGTAGAATTTCAAGAAAGGTGGGCAACTATCTAGATCTAGAATTACTCTTTCTATGAAAGAATCTCCAAAGTTTGGTGAAGAAAGAGAATACATGAAGAAGATACCTTATGCTTTGGCAATGTGTAGTCTTATCTATACTATACTTTGCATATAATTGGACATTTGTTAGACAGTTAGGATAGTAAGTCGTTCTCAGTCAGATCTAGAACTAAACCATTGGGTTACAGTCAAGCATATTTTCAAGTATATGAGAAGAACTGGAGGTTATGTGCTAATGTATTCTGGTGAGGATCTAACACCTCTTGGATACACTAATTCGGATTTCTAATCCTATCTGGATTCGAGAAGATCGACTTCTGGTTCTGTGTTTACTCTAGGTGGAGGCGTCATAGTTTGGAAAAGTGTCAAGTAAGATTGCACTTCTGATTCAACGGTGAAGGCTGAGTATGTCGCAGCTAGTAATGCTTCAAAAAAAGCAATGTGGGTCCGCAAGTTCCTTAAGAATCTTGAGGTAGTTTCTGGTATGGATAAGGAGATATTGCTATATTATGATAACATTACAGCAATAGCTAATGCTAAGGAACCAAGATTTCAAAAGAAGAGAAAGCATATATATACAAGTATCATGTGATAAAGAACTTCGTTGTGGGTGGAAATGTTATAGTATGCAAGATCGCACCTGAGGATAATATAGCTGATCCTTTCATAAAGACACTAACTAGGAAAGTTTTTGAGAAGCATATAGAGGCTCTAGGGATACGAGACATCTCATATTTACTCACATAGAGCAAGTGGGAGATTGTTAGACATGGTGCCCTAAGGACTAAATGTTATAATAAGTTTTTAGAGACATGTTATCAATAAACAGTTTATTTATTATTTATATACCCAATGTTGTCCTCGTTATGTTCATATCTATTGTATGTATGATAAGCGGACAAAAGTCTAAGATTGCCAGTGTAAACCTTTAACATTGTGCACATGATGGACAAATTATGCGAAAGACATGAATCTTAAAAGTGATGGTCTAAATGATAAGATTTGCAATCGAGGGAATAAAGTTGGGCACTTTATTTATGCTAAGATTGTTATGTTGTCTATATCCCTAATGGGAGATGGCTTGTCTCGGTCATTGGAGTGGGACTCCGCAAGTAGAAACATTGGTATATTGTCATAGGTGACGATGTATTAGATCAGGATAAAAAGTTGAATTGATTTAGCTAAGAATTCTTTTTGTCTAAATCAATTCACTTTACACAATCATATGTGTTGTGTCTTAACCCTGAAATAACTAATGGGTCCATATTCTTGACTTATGTCTTATGATATACCAAAAAGTGACATCCTGATTTGATGATGGTATGTATACTAGTACATTGGAGACATAACTCTTGATTGACGTAGACTCGTTATTCATAGATATAAAATCCATAGTTGTTTTGTAGAGTTAATGATATTCTTTTATATACATTATTTTGCAATTGGAAGGCTGGAGCGCTCAACCATTTGATACCTAGGTGTAAACAAATGGTATACTATTTATGAATAGTAAGTATTTCAATGGTGGGATGATGGAATGTAAGATAACAATAATTGGAAAGGTAAAACATAATTTATCCTTAAGCCAATTATGAATATCCTATGGGGATGTGACACATTAAGATATGTCATGGACGGTTAGCTTATTGAAGCTTTATAATTTTATATAGTTTAAGAGTGCAGCTCTAAGCTTTTAGTAGAGTAGCATTAGAATTGATAATTATAAAATATGTATCCGGATATATTATTTTCTAATTATAGAGCTTGATTTATATATGTCTATTGGGTCTCCTTTGCTAGCTCATAATAAATCTTGTAACAATACATCATGTTTTTCCTACATATTGGGGACTTGTGTTAATTATTAGATTGGTTGAAATTTGACAAGAGTGAATAATTCATGTTAGTTTATCGGTTGAATTAATTTTGTAAATTAATTCAAGATAAAACTATTGAATTATTTGGATAATATTTTATTTACTATGGGATTATCTTTGTATTACTGTTTTAATCAGATAACTTCTCTATTGGATTATTTGAATTAAAATTAAGGCTCTATCTAAGATTCCCATGTGAAAATAAGATATTCTAAGAATTTTGGATTATCGTATGGTCGGCAGGCCGATGGAGCTGATTGAGCAGGCTGATCTTTTAAATTGGCATGCTGAACATGCAATAATCAGTTTATGCATTTTTGACGTATTTTTCATTAGAAGTTAATCCAAACTCTAATTTTGAAGCCTAATTGATAAGGTTTAACCTCAAATTCGACCACTATAAAAGGGGAGTGAATTTTTATTGTTATTTAGATCATTTGAGAAGCATAGAGTGAGTACTCTAGTGAGAAAAACTCAGAAACTCCTAAGAGTTATTATTCAACATCAAGAACCTTAGCTCTAAGCATTCTCAAGTAGTTGGAAGAAGAGTCACTGGAGGAAAGGCTGTATGACGTGCGACTGTAACGCCCCTAAGTGGGGGTTAACAGTTTTTATTAAATAAAATAAAGATAAAAAAATAAATATAAATCATCAAAGTAATTTGCCCAGGACTTAAATAAAAACTCTCAAATTAAAATAAAAACATAATCAAATAAATAAACCATAGTTTAATGTAGCACCTTAAATTTTAATAATATACAACTGTCATCATCATCATTTCAATCCTCAACAAATCTTAATAGAGTCATAGAAAATAACAATCGATGCTTACATTATCATGAAGATCATTCTTTGCATTCAAAGCAATCCCAACGTAATATAGCTACATAGTTTTTCCAACTATTTTTCTTGTAGCCACCTCACACTTAGTGAGTCCTGAAAAGATGAACATAACAGGGAATAAGCGACAACATGCTCAGTAGGGAAAACCATTACTCACCTTAAGGTTTTATTCATTACCACATTAAATCTGCATGGTTAGTTAGTTTTCATCATATACCAGATTATGAGATTTATTATGATCATAATCATTACCAAGTTTTATACATATACATATATACAATATTCCCATTCATCATTATTCCTAGGTATCCACATTACATAAAGTATTACTCAACTTATCGAAACCCAAATGGGCGTACTTGGCCACCCTCCAAACATTTCGAGGGTATTCCGGTGAGGGGACATCAAGCCCCGAGTCCTTACCAAGTCGATTCCTGTACAGTGCGTTCTGGGACTTTCGACCCAAGGAAGTGTCATCACCTTCCCCCTATTTTACCTTTTAGGGTATTCGTGCCCAAGGACGTAACCGCCGCCCTCTTCACGTCTCACCATTTCTTTATATACAAATATCATTTACAAAGCCAATTTTCCTAACCATGCTTCTCAATTCATAACAACATACATCATTTCATTATGTTCCTCGATGTTCAATACAGGCCGAGTTCATGTCATAGTATCATATGTAATTCTCATATCATAGCAGTTCAACATAGATATATATATCTTGTGGTAAAACAATTAATTTCAATTCCATAAAAATCTCACAAAAGATGAGTAATAGAATCCCTACCTTTCAAGCTTCTCAACAATCCTTTAATCTCTGAATTCAATTAACGTAAGCTGCACACACCCTTGATCCTAAGGTGTGCATAAGGACAATTAAAACTAAAGCACAATATGTAACCACATCCATAAATGAATCTATATATTTCAGTCTCTAATAAGATTCATAAATCACTTAGGATAGTGTTGGAAAGGTTGCAAGACATTCAAAGATTAGAAGGTGAGCAAAGTTGGGTTCACTATCCACAATTAGCACATAGGGTAATAGGCAGTTTATTTAAGATATACGGGTAGTATACTACCACTAGTAGATTTTCTAGTGTCCAACCCGAGAATTGAAAAATTCATAGAAAATAAAATATAACTTCAATTTAGGCTTATGATAGCTCGTTGGAAAGCTTAGGATGTCTACTTTTAAAATATGTAAACCAATTTAAAAAAATTCATTTTTATCTAATCCCAGAATTTCAAGAAAGGCTACTACCCATAGAGATAATATAAGATTTATGGAAGGTTAAGTTTCTCTTTAACCCAAAGCATATTATTCTTGTTCAACATCTCAAAACCATTCTAAAACATACAGCATGCATTATATAATCATAATAAACATATTCACATGAGTTCAAAATCATCTTCAAACCCAAATAAAGGTTGGTTGTCGGTTTCAACTTAAGACTCAAGTTTTTGTTCATAAATGCTCAAATATGTATGCTAAAACCAAGTTTGAATTAAAGAAAACCTACCTCAAAACTCCTTTGCAAAACACCAAAGTTTGGGTTAAAAATCAAGCTTGTATTGACTCCAAAACAACTTCAAACGTAGCTGGAAATTGTAGTTGTTGTGGTTGCAAAGAGAGCTTTATGCCTTGTGTTTTTAGTTTGAAATTGAAGTGAGAAAGGAGAGAATGAGAAACTAGAGAAGAGAGTGGTGATGGTTGAATAAATAAGCATCAAATTAATTGAGGAGCGGGATAGAATTAAATGAGCATTAAAAGAAAATATTATCATGTCTCCCATGGAGACTTTTAGCAAATAATGTCAACATAATTGAGGGGACAAATGGGTAAAGTTGTAGAAGAAAATAAAGGTAGCATTAAAAATGTGGTTGAGAAAACATATCGATGTCTTCTGGTAGTTGAGGTGAATTAATTCTATGTCTCCAAATGATAAGGATGCTATTTAATTGAGCATTAATGTAGTGGGACAAGGTTGGTAGAGGTGAGTGGTAGGTAGGTTTTAAATATTTACTACGGAGACTTAGTAAAAATACTAAAGTGACATTTTTATTCATATGATTTTACCAAAAATCATACCCGTTAAAATAATGGGTGTTTCAGCGACCACTAGCACTCTGATCGTGGATCGAAAATAGCGAAGAAGACCAGTTGGTTAAGGCTATTCTGGAACATTCTTCTTTTCACGGTTTCCTACTGCTTTTGGTATAGAAAAGAGGTATGTAAGATATGTTATTGATTTATGTGTTTAGCATGTCAAACTTGTGTTTTGAAAAATACTCTAATTTTAAATTGTTAAAATTTCGCTGCGTATTGTTTTCCAACAAAGAGCACAAGTGATGAAATTGAAAAAGTTTCCAAATTTTAATGGTCTTTTTGTAGCTTCTAAAAACGTATAGTTTATACATACTATTTTTTTGAACTTAGGAGTGTGAAGAATCAAACTTTACACCTTGCGACGAGGTTAATTACAAATTTATTATTAGGTTATGCCTAAAACCACACAACATTTACTAATTGCATAAACAACTTTGTAGTTACTTTACAAATGCCAGGCTTTTTTTTTACCCTTTTTTTTTGTGAGCGTTGCCCAAAAGAATGGGCAATTGTTAGCATCCATTGCAGAGGTAGCAATTGGGTCGGTTGTGCCAACCCACAAACAGGTGGTTATGGCCCGACATGACTGCAATGTTTAATGGGTGGCCGAGCTTCTTTATATGATAATGGGTAGCACATTTATGAGAACTTTATAGAGATACAAATGTTATGTAAATATGTTAAGAACATATTTGGGTATTTTTAATATAAGTGATGGCGTGGTTGGGGTATTCTCAGCAAGTATTTTTGTTTATGACATAAATCAATCTAAGCTTAAAATTTGTGACATTTTTCCAAAGAGCCCAATTTTATGTTGTAGCTCATTCAACATGTGAAAGCTTTACATTATAGCAACTAAAAGTTTTAGTTGAAATTAAAATAGCATTGCTATAAGACACCAACTGTGCTAAACACTATCCACTAATTAAAGATGAATTTTGCCGCATAGGACCTATAGATAGGCCCCTCCTTTTCTTAATAATGACACTGGTGGTACCTCCAAGTAGTTTTTAAATTGAAAATACCAACCACCCTAATAACAAAAAGTTCGTTTTTTAAAATTTTTTTAATGCTCTAAATAGAAAAGACTGCACGTGCATCATTTCTAAGAGGACGTTATTGGCTTTTATTCGTTTTTATTTCTCACATTTGGTAAACATAAAAAGTCCCTAATTTCCCTAGTATACTTTAATTTAAGCAGTGGTTTAAATAAACAATTGGTTGAATTTTGATTCATATGCTCGTCAACGGCAACACAAGCCAAGCCCCAAATGTAACAAGTTTCCATGCTTTGTACCAGTCGGACAAGAAACATGAGAATAACCATTTCTCATTCTGTGAAATCTTATTGAATAAATCTTTTAAATAAAAATATCTCAAAAATCCGTGACATCCATGAACCTAAACAATAATATAGAATTGATGATGAGAGAAAAAAATAAATAAAAAAGTAACAATCTGAAATGGCATGTCTACAATGGGATGAGAAGATCTCGAGCAACAGAAGCAAATAATGTCAAAAATACTAAACTATTCAAAGAAGGTCCAAGGGGAAAAGCAGAAGAAGATTTAATCTGAACGATGAAATTGCAGCTTCCTTGTGAAATGTTCTGTGTGGTAACCACAGCAAGACCCTGGAAGTTACAAGCCATGTCATCCTGATTCTGTGCCTGAAAATACATGTTGAAAGCATACGAAGCATTCCCATTGGCATCCAAATTGTTGCAAGAAGAACCGTATCCAAGCGCGGTGCAGTCGGAGAATGTGCAAGCGTAGTCTATGTTATCAGCAAGCTTGCTCAAATCCTTGGCATTGGGATTAAACATGCACCATTTGTTGGGTAGATACTCTACATTGTTAGCAGCCACAAGTAACTTGTTATGACCCTGACCAGAAAGATCAAGAGGGAACTTGGGCTGCCCGTCGTACCTAAAAATCCCCCAGTGGCGTTCGAAATTCCCTGGTGCAATGCTCTTGGCATCCTCGTCAATAAGTCCAAACAAGTAGACTTCTATGTAACCTGGTCGCAGTGGGGTGCCTCTATTGGCTGCAAGTCTTGGCAAAAGCCCATTATAGAATCTGTAAGCATTACCTGTATTGGCATTCTTGTCCCCGTCCGTCGGCCAACCCACCTCACCAACCAAAATGGTCATGTTGCCATGCCCTACAGCTCTCAAGGCTGCCACAAGGGTGTCAAAGTTGGCGTCGAACACATTTGTGTATTGGATTCCAGTAGCTGGGTCGGAAATGGGACTGGTCACTCCGTCAAAGAAGGCGTAGTCAAATGGGAAGTGGTCATTTCCATAAAGACTTAGGAAAGGGTATATGTTTACAGTGAAAGGCGCCTTGTTTTCACTTAGGTACTGTACGATCTGAGTCATCAGTTGGTTGATATCGGTGCGGAACCTTCCAGCAGATGGGACAGGGTTGTTTTCTGGCGAATTGTAGACATCGGCATTCAAGGGCACCGTGGCCTTGATAGAGTCCCCGACCCCTGCTTCATTAAGGGCCCTTTGAATGTTTTGAAGCGCTGGGAAGGTGACGTTTAGAAATGAGCCATTGTAGGAAGAAAGGAAAGGTTCATTACCAACCGCTACGTATCTGATCAGAGAAGGAAAGAAGATGAGATGAAATCAACACAGCTTAATCGCATCCAAGCTACCTATTGCAATTATCAACAGAGGCACAAAGCTCTTCACCAAAGAATAAAAACAAACAAATAAATTAAACAAACAGAGGCATAAAATTAAATAGATAAACATGAAGATGAAAACAATCAAAATAGAAGGGCAATTTTTAGAACTGGATCTCTTCAGACCAAATTGATTGGTAAAACACCAGCAACTTTTATGCCCCATTCCTTAGGAAGAAAGAAATACATTTATATAATCATAAGGATTATTAAAGTAACCCGATTTCTGAATTCATGGCCAAGGTATCAAATTGAATCTTTCAAGGAGACTCAGTGCAGTGAGTAATATATATAGAAGAGGAGGAGGCAGCTGTTTTGTATATAATTACAACATACATATGAATATGACGTAAAGTAATCTCTTTACGAGTTTAAGCTAAGCTCATGTGTTAGTTGGTGTAAAACAAACAAAATTCGCGGTTAAGGTCCAAAACCCAACAATCTTTGTAAACAAACAAACAAACAAGAACATACAAAGAATTGTCCAAGCAAAGACAAAAACAGAGAAAAGGGAAGTTGTATCATAACTCGTAAGTGATTGCAACAACATTAATTTATGTCAATCTTCTTGGTTTTAAGTCTTTTTCAATACAAGATCCCCAAGAATCTAATACATAGCTGATTGCAAAAGGAAAGGTCTAGGGGCTAAGATTCCCATATCATATCAGGAGCAATTAAATTAACAAACGACTTTGTTTTAAAAATATATATTTATATATGTATAAAAAATAAAACTAATAGGGGAACAATAAATAAAGGAACATACTTGATGTTGACACCACCGTCGAAGTTGTAACGGGTGACGTTCCTCTTGACCCAATCCTTGGCTCGATTGAAGGAGTTCATGGCAGAAAGCTGATCATTGGGAATAGCGACCATGACCTCGATTCCCGAGCCAGCGAGTGCAGTCAAGGTGGAGTCTGCCGTGTCGAACAGCTTCACTTTCTGAATCCCATTCTCTTTCAACATCTCCACCACCGTCTTTGGAGGAAGCTTGTGCGTCGCCTGTGTTCCCCAATTCACTCCCAGTCCTTCTACTTGTATGGACGAACACGACATAATTATAAACAACAACAACAACAAGAAGAAGATGATTTCTTTTTTCGCAAAATCACCCATCTTCTTCTTTTTCTTTCTTTCTGAAAACCAATCCTCTTCCTCACCAACAGAAACGGCTTTTGAAAGGTGGGTGGCTTCTTCTCTTCTTATTCCTCCCACGATCGGCGAAAATCCAGGGATATTTTTGGTATCGTGAAAGTGAGAGAGAAGCAGAGCAACCCAACGCATAATGAATTAATAGATATTAAAAACCACCCAAAACAAAGGACTTGGGCTTTTTATTTTGTGCTTTTTGATTGTTTTGTTTTAAAAGGAAGAGCAAAGAATCCCCTCCAAACAAAAAATTATAAAAAATTAAAAAAAAAGAAAGAAAGAAGGAAGAAAAAGAAAGGACGAAAGAGAGGAGATAGATTAAAGGTGAAGGTAAGAGACAACAGGAATCAGGAATGGGCGTTCAGAATGAAAATAATTATAATTAAGAACCACTAAGTATTGCACCGACCAAAGGGAAGTCAGACAAAAGCTTTGAATTGATGTTCCTACCACCACTGCTACTATTATTGTTATTTTTTATTCTCCTCTTCCTCTCTAATTTCCTCAATTTGAAGATGACCCAAAAAAAAAAAAAAAAAACCAAAAACAAAAAGCTAAAGGAGATCAGATAGATGAAGAATAAGGAAATCGGCGGATTTGCTCTTCCTATTCCTATTTCTTTATATTTATTTGGTTTTATTTAATATGTATATATATTCGAAGAAAAATAAAAAAGAAAAAGAAAAGGGAAAATAGAGGAGAATAAAAGAGAAGGAAAAACTTCCAAAGAGATGAGAAGGAAAGAAAAAAAAAATAGTATTGAAACTGCCTGTCGAAGCCAACGGCGACAGCCAATACAATGATTTTGTGAGAGAGAGGCGCTCCAACGGCTAGATTTTACATCAACCAACTCATTCTCATTACGCTTTTTTTTTTCCTTCTCTGAATTCTCATTACGACTTATTTTCTGGGTTACAAAACATATTATAAATAAAAAGCCATGGAATGTATATTACCAGCAGGTGAATCCACGGGCTTAAAAAATTATTATAACTCCAAAAAGAAAAAAAAAAAAAGATATTAGGCAAGTTTGTCATTGTTGTGTTGTACTATAGATTAAAAGCAGGTGGACGCTTGGTAAATTTTTTTGCAATGCTGCTGTAAGGATCAGAAGCAGAATTGCAGGCGTTTGGTAAACTACGCATCATTATAGCTTTACTTTTTTATTAATTTCAATTAAGCTAAAAGAAATTAAATTACTCTAATTTATAATGTGATATTTGAGCATGCAAAAAAAGGACGTCATATTTGATTTATTTGTTTTGATTGATTTATTTTTTATTTGATTTTTTGACAAATTATTTGATTTCTTTCTAATACATTTTTTAAGTATTTGAATATATCACTAAGCGTATTTCTAATACGTTTTGTTATGTTCTTTGATTTGTTTCAATTTGTTAAAGAAAAATAAGTAGATTGAAAATTATATATTATTATTAAGGTTAGTCTAACAATTTTAAATTATAAAAGTAGAAGCTGCTGTAAAAATACAACCTTTGCGCTGCTTCTCAAGTTTTGCTGCTAGGTAGAAGTTTTTAGAAGCAACTTTTCAGAAACAAGATTTATCAAGTATCTTAAACTACTGTAGGCAGTTATAGAAGCTAAAAGCAACCTCCAAAAGCAATACCAAAGGGGTCCCTCGATTGTAGAGGAATAGAAGAAAGTATAGAAAGACAGTTTGTATGTTTGTTTTTTATTCCTAAAATATAGGATTTTCTTTTCAATGATAGGATTAGGAATTAACAGTTAATGAATGCTAGAGAGGTAGGGTTAGGTGATAGAATCCACTTACCTTTGGGTTGGAGTTAATGTTCCTAATTATAGGGTTTGGTGTAGAACGGATGTAAGGCAGGTTTGCCCCGTAATCTAGGTGTACCGTTGTATAGTGCCTAGGTGGTAGGTGATAGGTGTCACGATCTCTCGGTGAGGAAGCTTGCCTATTGGAGGACTTAAACATTGCAACGTGGTGGTCTATGGATTTTTGGTACTCCTATTTGTGGAAGTGTTATACTATTTGACGGGGCATACCTAGTCAGTGTCCAACCAACCCGCAAATTCGTGGACAACTCATGTCTGTCATGTTGATCTGATCGACATGAGTATGCTTGACAGCAAGTGGTCTGGCGAGAGGAATGTCAATTGTTGACGGAGATAGCGGCGTGTATTTAGCACGCTAGGCGACAAGGGTGCTCGGTCCACTACTTTGAGAACACCCCCAAGTGAAGTCTCATTTCTTAAAAAACAAATGACACCATAATTTTTTCTGTTGCCTCAAAAAAATTGAGTAGAAAGTCTCTAAGTTTCATTCATCCGATTATTTCCGTTTGATAAATGGATTCAAATTAATGATTTAATTTGAGTTAGTATGGTTTGAATTAGGATTTGAGTTAGTGATTTGAATTGTTATCTGAATTGATATTTGGATGTGCATTTAAGTTTTAACCTGAGTATGGAATAAAATTAAAATTTATATTTGAAGAGGTAATAAAAATAGTTTTTGATTTATCAACAAATATAATAAAATCTTAATGTTAATGATCTTAAAAAATATGCAATATGGATCTTAATTTGTTTTTCTCTTCAGTAGGAATATAATGAAAAAAGAATCATCTCAATTGGATAACCAATAAATAAGTTATTATTTTTTTCCTTAAATATAGGAGAGAGAATTTTAGTTTTTACAGTAGCAGAGATTTCGAGTATCAAAAATATAGGAGGAGTCAGAACTCTAAAAACACTTGGGTCCGTTTGATAAATGGATTCGAATTAGTAATTTAATTTGAGTTAGTGATTTGAATTGTTATTCGAATTGACATTTGAATGTGCATTTAAGTTTTAATCTGAGTATAGAATAAAATTGAAATTTGTGTTTGGAGAGGTAATGAAGATAGTTTTTGATTTATTAATAAATCTAATAAAATCTTAATGTTAATAATCTTAAAAAATATGCAATATGGATCTTAATTTATTCCTCTCTTCTTTAGGAACACAATGAAAAAAGAATCATCTCAATTGGATATCAAATGAAAAAGTTATGATTTTTTTCCTTAAATATAGGAAAGAGAATTTTAGTTTTTACTGTAGCAAATATATCCGAGTATTAAAAGTTTTAGGGGAGATGAGAACTGTGAAAACTTGGATTCTTGATACTCAAATGATTCAGATTTTGGGGGAAACAAATACGTATTCGAAGGGTTTCTGATATTCGAATCCAAATTTGAGTTCAATGAGTTCAAAGAATGAACGAAATAAACATACCCTATACTCAAAGGATTCAGATTTTAAGATAAACAAATACGTATCAAAAGGATTTTTAGTCTCAAATCTAAATTTAAGTCCAAAAAATCTAAAGAGTTTTTAAAACAAACGGGCAAAGTCTTCCTCTCTGATCCCTCAAAAAAAAATCTTCCTCTCTACCATCAATTATTCAAAAATAAGGTCCATCAAAATAACAAATGAATAAAAAAATTAAGAAAAATAAAAAAAGAGAAAGTCTAGGATTTTTTTTTGAATTTTTGGAGAAAGAATGGAGAATGGAAAAGAGGGATGACGTGGCCCACCAAGGTCTCAATATAACTGAGACATCCCACGTTGCTCGCAACGACTGATCAGCAAGGGCCAGACTTAACAGTGGAGGGCGTCATCGTCATCTAGGATGTCACCCACCGACAGATTGGAAGAGAACCGTTGGATTAGAATACTGTTTTTTCTATATATATATTTTTTATTCTTTCGACACTGGGAAGCTGTGTACACGCCTTGCCTTCTGCCAAGTTGCTTCTTCTCAAAGTAGCCAAAAAAAAAAAAAAAAAGTTGCTTCTTCTCATGGATAAATGTTAATGCCTTTACTTGTTTTAAAAGTGAATCAAGAAAGAAAGAAAAAAAAAAAAAGAAAACAATAACGAAATTAGTGAATTACATCATGATTATAATGCCTGAGTTTAGCGTCCTGAAAACCGTATTTACAAGTACCCTTTTTAACGATTTTTTTTTTTCAAAAACTGCCGTTAAAAATATCATTTTTGAATTCTCGTGGCATGTTTCAAGCGTAATCGACAACGCTAAAAAACCATTATCATATATCAAACACATACAACCACATGAGATTTGAAAAATTGTCTTTTTAAGGTATATTTAACACACCATATTATATTATATTATAAACAAAAAATATAATACAATGTGTCAAACAAGCCTTTATATAAGTTGATAACGGAATTTAACTGCAATCAAATCCACTCTTTGTTCTAGTTTGTTGTAACTACACATGTTTTTCCTTTCTGTTTAATTTTGATCAAAAGAGAATTTACTCTAGATCTCAATATTGCATTTACAGTAAGTGTGGTTTTACACCTTAAAAAGATAATTTCATATACAAGGATATGTAAAGAGGCCCATTTGTTTTTTTGGTTTAAATTACAATTCGAACTATCTTGTTACAATATTTTCTTCCACAAAAAATTTAAATTTCTATTCAAATTTTTTGTTCTAACCTGTGTGAATCAAACGGACAACAAATGTATTTATGTACATCTCTAAATTGCAATTATAATACCCTGTGGCTTTGCCACATACTATTGAATGGGGAAACGTACTTTAACTTAATTTTTAAAGTTTTAATTTTTACTCTAAAATTTTTAAAAAATTTTAGCTGTACCTTTGTTTTACAAGAAAAATTACAGTTGTATCCTACTAAAATTTAAAATTTATATTATTATGCTCACATTCAATAATTAAAATATGTAATTATGTCTGTACACGGTAGTGTCTATCAGTATTCTTTAGCATTGTGTTCTCTTTGACGAGAAAGTCTGGCTCTGCACTGAAAAAACTAGTCCTCTCCCTAACTTTGTTATGCAGCCGACTGGTTGGGTTCATGAAGTGCACAAGTTGTACGTCTCGTTTATATGCAGTTGTCAATGTCGGAGTGGAACTCACGACTGAGGGATCTGAGCAACTTTTAATGTAAATAATTAGTTATTATACCTACTTATTAATTTGGGGCCTAAGATCTGCTATCCCAATGAATTTAAAGTTAATACTATCTGTCACTTTGTAAATACAGAATAAAAATTACATGTGGGATAGAAACCATAGAATTTACAACTTCACTTGCATGCCATTTACTCAAAGGCTTTTACGTGATGACTGGAGAGGCAATTAATTGATATGTTAAAAAGTAACACTTCGAAGTTAATTAAATGTTATTAATATGTAGAATGGTGAATTAGTGTGTCATAATGAATATTTTAAGCTTAATTTGATCATTATGTGAAATTTCTAAATTTATGATTTTTTGATTATTTTAGTGATTTTTAATTATTCTTGATTATTTTAAATTGTTATTTAAATTTGAAACAAAACAATTTGTCAAATGACCAACACGTCCCACTTTGGAAAACCACGTGCGGGACGTGGTATTGAAAACTGCTTCCCTTCTCTTTATAAATCTCACTCTCTCACTCGCTCATCTCTCTCTCCTCTCTTTCTCGGATCATCTCACTCTTTCTCAGTCTCTCTCTAAAATTGTGAACTAAAATTTGATTTCAAGCTTCGGGATTGTGGATTGAAGGCTCGGGAACGCGATTGAGCAACCACAAACTCGAATCAAAGCTTAATCTAAGGTTAGTTTTCAAAATTTCAAAACTTTTTAAATTTTTTAATTTTTCTTGCATTTTAAATTCTAAGCATTTCTTAGCTTAGAAAACCTTTAATCTAGGTTAGGTAAACTTAGATTAGCTAGAACACAAACCTTGTTTCATCAAAAACGGATTTAAATCAAGCTTTTTCATTTTTCTCAATTTTCGGATTTATTTGAAAATCTTGTTTAAAACTTGTTTTAATGCATTAAAAAGTAAGTTACTATGTTTTTCTATTGTTTATGATGATTATCCATGCTTGAGAATTGAGAAAACAGGTTAGATTTGAAGATTTGGGCTCGGGGAGGCCGAGACCCATGCGTGAAAATGTCTGAAATTTTCCATATCGGCAGGCCGAAGTTTGAGTTCGGCAGGCCGGATTCATGCGTTCGGCAGGCCGGATTCGTCCAACCGACAGGCCGAACCTGGAAATGTTCGGCCAACCGGACTTGGATTTCCGGCAGGCCGAACTGTGCAGTTTGGCCGGCTGAACAAGGGCGACCGGCAGGCCGACCGAACATAACCCAATTTTTGTAATTTTCACCCGTTTCACTGTTTTGAACCCTGATTGAAATTCTGACTTTATAAAATGATTTTATAAACCTAAATGGCACACTAGGACACCATGAGATGATTTAATAATCTAGGATATCTCAAGTTAGACAGTAATAGACCTAGTTTTTATTTAAGGTTATGTGTGGATCCGCAGAGCTAACGTATAGCAGACCGGGATTACGGTGTGGGACACCGGCACGAGTGTTGAGGTAGGACTTCTACACCTTCTTTGGTAGCCAATTTTAAATGTTTTGGCCTCAAAGTGATTTTTAATAAAACATTTTTCAATGATTGGTTGAAAAAGGATTTCCTGTTAACCATTTTCTTAAACAGTAGATTGAGATGTTTTCATAATAAATCTCATAATAAATGTTAATGATTATATTTGGTAAATAGAAATTTTAATTATAAAAAGATATACAGGCATGATGCCATATCAGAGATCGGGTCGTGTAGTGAACGACCTTGGGGGCAGGTCTCGAAACCTAGCTGGGCCACTACGGTGGTGAATTACATATGGTTTGCCTAGGAAAAGAAAATGGCATTCTTTCTAGTCGACCTATTTGAATTGTTTTGGTAAGATAAAGTTTTTATTAAATTCCCATCTATTTATTTGTTCTAGTTCGCTTTCTATGTATTTGTTTGATTTACGAAATTTTTTTAAAAGTTGAACATTTTTAAAATATAGTCCTATTGAGCCTTTCGCTCACATTTTATTTGTTTTAAAATCTTACCCCATAGGTGGTTATCAGCTTAAGATCGGAGAAGGGTCCGCTGACCGGACTTGCGACCAATAGAAGATTTTGGGTAGGTTGTATTACAAAAATTCAAGACATGTAATAACTTAACTTTTCTTTTATTTTGGACTATGGTTGTATTGTAATATTGTCAGTACTGTGTGTGTGCACATTATGTGGGCCAGTGGGTCCCATACTCACTTCACCCCATATTAAATTGTTTTATTTGTTCACTTTATTTGTTTATTATTATGATTGCTAGTCACAGAAGATTTTAAAATCATTACATTTTTACTATTAAAAATCATTCTAAAAACCTAATTTTTAACTAAATCCTTATTTAATTAACTTAATTAATCCACCATGTCACCTCCCGTACTCCAGGGCGTAACATAAAAATTGGCTGGAGAAAGAGCTAATGAAAGATAAAGGGAATGTTATGATAATAACTTTGCTCGTAATTAAAGAATAGTGACTCTGATAACGGCCGGTTGACGGTGTCCGGTCCTTTCTAAGGTCTTATCAATAAAACTATTTTTCTAACTGCTAGATCAATGTTGGAAAACAAAAAAGTTTGCCATTAATATAATTGGTTCAAACACACTAAATTATATTTTTTTTAAAAATCCAAAAACTGAAAAAGAAACAAAAACTAAAAAAACAATAGGAAACCAAAAAAACTCCATGATTGCTCTATTTAAAAAAAAAAAAAAACTCCATGGTTGTGGGCAGCACTTGGAGGTCGCCAGCGACTAGTCACGACCCTCCCAAAACAAGACGGTGAGCCACGAGGCACCACCACGTGGCACAAGGTGCCATCGCAATTGCGAGACTGAGGTCGTAACTGTCACAATTTAATGCGACGGTTCTGTGGGCGGAGGCAAAGTTCGTCGTCTTGCCTAGGGTTGTGGATTGTGACAGATTTGCTTCTGTGCATCGTGAATCTCTTGGAACCTCCATGGGTTGTGACCCTCTCGGCCTCTTACTCTCGTTGCCCCTTAACCCTCCGATCAATGAGCCACCATTGGAGATCGTCAAAACTCTACAGCCGTTTGTTCGATTGATGGTTCGTGAATTCTTCGATCAGTTTTTTGCGACCTCGCCGCTACACCACTGTAACTGCCATTGATCCATTGTCGTTGAGCACCCCCACCCACTCCCCCTTTGCCTCCTCCATTGTCGGCGCCGATGGAGTGGAAATGCTTCTATTTTTGTTTTATTTTTTGAGGTTTTTAAGTATATTTTGGTTTTGGAAGTTACGATCATATATGGTTGTGTATATTTTTATTTATATAGGAGTGCAATTTTAGACCGTCGACCTTTCATCTAAGGGCTATAAATAAAGCCTCATTAAAAAAGAAAATGGTCTTATGTTAAAGACCTTTTAAAGGGTCTTATTATAGTTTTTTCAAGATAAAAAAAGAATTAGCATATTTAAACTCGACCATTATGTATCTCTATCATCTTGATAAAATATGATATTATCAGCATCTAATGCCAACATGACGAATGCGTTAACTATAAAAGTAATATTTGAATAAAAAATTTACTTTACAAAAATAAAATCAAAATGTAAATAAAAATTAATGACTAAATGGCATCCCTTTGGTTCACCGATTTAATCTATTTGGTTCGCTGGTTTAATTTAGAAAATTTGAATTAAAAATACTATATTAGTTATTTTTGTTACGACAGGTTATAAGCATTTTTTATGCGAAGCTTGAAGAAAACGAAATTGATGCAAAGAATTTTATGCGCCCCGGATGGCCGTAGTCATATCCATTTTGTAAGTACATGATAGTGATATTGTACGTAGTAACTCATAAAAAAAAGTACATGATAGTGATATTGATCGTAGCATGCAGGATTTAGAAAGGAAAAGCCAAGGATATATTTTTAAAATATTTTAACTATATATTAAATCGTAGCATATACTAAGTGCTATTCAAGTAATTATATGGTAGCATTAATTAGCTAGCAACTAAACTGGGCCTAGCCCATGGTTGGGAGGGGAGGGGAGGGGATGGGAGGGGTGAGGTGGGGTTAGGGTCTCCTGGATTCTAATCTTGAGAGGGACAATTTTGTGGGAGAAGGGATATATGGGTGCTTCAATACATTATATAAGACCAAATTACTAAAGGAAAAATAAAAAAAAATATCCTGCATATTCAAGGACTACCAAAAAGTATGACACATGAGATGGGGAAAGGTCTCTTTTGTAACATGAGTGTTTGAGAATTTTCTGGCCGTGGGTCTCTTTCTGAAAGTATTGCCGCATGAGACTAAAAGAATTACAATAAAAGAACTGAACTTAATTTATTATAAGAAAGTTCATTTTTAACATGAAAGGGATAAGGATTTGCCATTGCCATGTCATGCCACGCTTATACACCTTGTCTTTCCAACATCAATTCAAAAGTTTCTGCTTTCCACCAAACCACATTGTCGAGTTAAAACTTCAACATATAATACAAAAACATCCCTTTCATATTTTTTTTTGCTTCATCTGAAAGATATTCATCTATTGTTGAGTAATGAAAGGCCATTTTTGCTCACATGGATTAGGGATGAAGTTGAAATATGAATTTTCGATTTCATGCTATTTTTTTTCCTTGTAAGATATATATAATTCATAATCTTACGAAGGTATTACCACATGACAATTAAATGGGAAATTATACAAAATAGTTGATTTTATTAATTGATGAGTAAATAATGTTAGAAGATTTGAAAAACTAAAAAAATAGCACACTTAACATGATTTACTATTTTATAAATACAACAACCC
The DNA here is from genome assembly GCA_946598075.1 of Artocarpus hirsutus. Classification (NCBI taxonomy): domain Eukaryota; kingdom Viridiplantae; phylum Streptophyta; class Magnoliopsida; order Rosales; family Moraceae; genus Artocarpus; species Artocarpus hirsutus. The sequence continues at coordinate 1,086 of CAMOHE010054082.1, read as the reverse complement.
AAAAGTACCCTTCAAAACAAATTAGATCTTTTCCTCCATCATTTTCTTTTTGGTTTCCTTTTGCTTCTCTCTCCTCTATTTCTCTCTCTCTCCTCAAATCTAGTTTCCCTATCTAACTTGCTTGTCGGTGTTGCCACCTCTAGAGATTTGCGATGAAGATGGAGTCGCGATCAGAGCCGTGCATTGAGCTTTCTCCTCTTTCTCTTTCCCCTCATTCTCTCTCCCCCAATTCTCCTACGAATTGGTTTTTTCGTCTGACTTGTTCATCAATGCCACCATGTCCAAAGCTCGACGACGAAGACAGAGTCGCGATTAGAGCTATGCGTCAGGCTTCCCCCTCTCTCTTTCCCTTTATTCTCTTTCTTATAATTCTCATATGATTTGGTTTTCCAGTTTGAGTTGCACACCGGTGTTGTTACGTCTAGAGCTCTACGATGAAGACTGTTAGACAAGTATGCCCCAAGGAGTAAAATGTTGTAATACATTTTTGGAGACATTTTATCAATAAAGAATTTATTTATTATTCATATACCAATAATTGTGCTCTTTACGTTCATATTTGTTAAATGTATGATAAGCAAACAAAAGTTTGAGACTGTCAGTCTAAACCTTTGAGAATTAGGCATATGATGGACAGATTATACAGAAAACATGATTCTAGGTGACAGTTTAAATTATAAGATCAGCAATAGGGTATAGGGTTGAGGGTTGAGGGTTTAGGGTATAGGGTTTACGGTTAAGGGCCGAGGGTTGAGTGTTAAGGGTTGAGGGTTTAGGGTTGAGGGTTTAGGGTTGAGGGTCTAGGGTCTAGGGTCTTAGGGTTTGGGGTTTGGGGTTTGGGGTTTTGGTTTTATAGGGTTTAGGGTTTATAGGGCGTAGGGCCTAGGGTATAGGGGATAGGGTATAGGGTATAGGGTATAGGGTATAGGGTATTTAGGGTATAGGGTATAGGGTTTAGTTTAGGGTTTAGGGTTTAGCGTTTAGGGTTTAGGGTTTAGGGTTTAGGGTTTTAGGGTTCAGGGTTCAGGGTTTCAGGGTTCAGGGTTCAGGGTTCAGGGTTCAGGGTTCAGGGTTCAGGGTTCAGGG
>CAMOHE010054081.1:1808-16033 GCA_946598075.1 Artocarpus hirsutus | reverse complement strand
GGATAATGACTATTTCATTCTAAATGAGATTGGACCGTACTTATAATATTTAATTAAAGATCCCAAACTTTAATTAATTATTACAGACTATTTAGATTATTATCTATAAATTTTATCCCTAAGCATATAACACTTATATGCTAAATTTATAGTCATATAAAAAATCATGGAATTTTATTGATGTTTATAACTGTATTCATAACACATATATCAACCAAAATAATTATAAATATCACTTTATTTATTTATTATCAAAATGTACAATGTCACAGCTTTTAGGGCACCAAGCCTAACATTTTCTTCTTTCAAATCATTGTGTAGGCAAAACTTAGCAATTCTCCACCATAACTACACCTTTTCCAACCACTTTAGTGTTAATGGATTATAATTAATTAAGATGAGTGATTAGGGCAATGAGCAAGTTGAGGAATGAGCATTTTTGTTCTTGTCTTTCTTGTTCTCGAGCTCAAAGGGTCTGATCATTGTAGGCCCCATCAAGTATAAACAAAATTTCAATTGAGTGAAATGCTTCTTATTTCTTCTAAGTGATAATGTGTTTAGATTTTTTGTTTTTTTTTGTGTTTTTTCTTTGCTGTATTGTTGTATTGCTTGGAGTCAAACCAATAGGGATCCATTTAGGGTAAGAGCCCCTTATGCTCTATATAGTAGGCCCCTAGAATTGGATAAATGTTGAGAAATTTTCCAAGTCTGGTTGTGCTTAGAAGCAGAACAATTTAGGATTTTGTTGAGGGTCCTATCATGGCCCTCCATGCTTGGATAACTTTTAAAAACATTTTCTAAGTCTATTTGTGTTAAGGCATAGGTAATTCAAGTCAACCCTTTAGTTTATTAAGTTATTAGATTGGTGGGTTTTTTTTAGGACACATGCCTTGGCCTCCAAGGTTAGCTAATTTTCAAAGTCCAATTCTGGTTGGCCATGTTTGTCTAATCAGGTCATACTTGAGATCAAATAGCATGGTCTTATCGATCGTGAGGCTGATCTGCCTCCCATTTTGCTAAGTTATCAGGCTTAATGTTTGGGCTGCAAACCCATTGCTTTGGTTGACGAAAGCTTGTCTTTCCTAGCCAACTAGGTTATAACTTGGCAAAAAAAAAGATCTTAATAAATAAATTGTCTGTCTCATTAAATGATTTATTTCCTTTTGTGTACATTTTTTTGTATTGTTAATAGAGCTATACAACTTCATTGATTAAAAAAAGGGTGATTTTCTTCTCTACTAACTAGTAAATACGCTTCAAATGGTCAACATTCTAGGAATGTATGAGCATATTTCCTTTAAGATATGTAATCTTATATGTTCCATATCAGATGATACCGATCGTCTATAAAGGTCCATGTAGGCTATAAGACTTTCCTTAAAACTCAATCCCCAAGTTTGAAACTTCTTGGCTAGACCAATTTATTATAGTACCCAGCCACCACTTGGTTTCAAGCAGCTATTCAGACATAGGCCATGTTTTGCTTGTCTTCCAATAGGTCCGGAACGACCATCATCTACTTAGAGCTTATTTTCTTGTCACAGTGCTCTACTTAGTAGCTGGGTAGAACGACCTCGACAGGGATCACAACTTCTACCCTGTAAACCATTAAGAATGGGGTCTTCTATGTAGCTGTCTAAGTAGTTGTTCGGTATGCCAGAGTCCTTTTTGTGGCTCATTAATCCAAGCTCTCTTTAGACCCTATGACTTTTTCAAACTGTCTTTAATGGTCTTGTTGACAACTTCAAATGTCTATTGCTCTGGGTGTATCTAGGAGATGAAAAGACTTTCTTAATACCTAGCTATTCATACATCTATCTTAGGTTAGCACTTTCGAAATGCTCAACATTGTATATGATGATGGTGTAAGGGATGTCATATGAGGTAGATGATGTTCTTCTAGGTAAAGTTTGTGCACTTGGCTCAATGATTTCTATGAAAAAGCTCAACCTCAACCCACTTGGCGAGGTAGTCAATGGCCACGATGTAGTACTTGAATTAAGAGTGGGCCATAAGTAGTGGCCTAATGGGATCAATGGCCATTTCGCAAAGTCCCAAGAGCAATGACAAATTTGAAAGGTTCAAGATGGTGGTTTATCATCTAGGAAAATTGTTGGCATTTTAAAGAGCGTTGGACAAAATCTTGGTGTCTTGCTTCATCGTAGGCTAATAATAGCCTTGTCAGAGGCATTTCATTAATAATGATCACCCACTAGAGTGGTTTCCATAAACTTTGCTGTGGATATCGTCCATTACAAGCTTACCTTTGTTTAGTCTAATACACCCTTAGTAGAGAGCCAAGTAGCCTTATTGGTATAGCTTGTCATCAATCATTGTGAACCAAGCAAAGTTGTTACGGATTCTCCTGCTGTTTTCTTGGTCCTCGAATAGTTAAGATAGAGTCAGGTACTAGATGATGGTTACATCTATGTTTTGGTGTGGTTGGTGGTTACATTCATAACTTCTCAGTGTGAAATGCTTAGCTCGATGAGGCATTCAATGGAGATAGCGACCAAGCTGTCATACTCTAAGTTAGAGTTTAGTTGGGCTGAGGTCTTTGGAGTTCTCAGGCAGAGGGATTTGTGCTAGAGTGTAGCTCCTAAATTGGCTAAGGAGGTCGGTCACCTTCTTCAAGTACTTGGCCATTCTCTCTTCTCAAGCATGGAACCCATTAGTCACGTATTGCACAACCATCATAAAGTTATGATGGATGTAGATATTTTCCACGCCAAGTTCTCAAGCAATGTTACTCTTGCAATTAGGGCTTCATACTTGGTGTCCTTATTGGAGGCTTTGAAATTAAAACAAAGTGTGTAGCTAGTCTTATATCTATTGGATTCAACCAAGACTAGCCTAGCTCTCGTGTTGCCTGCACTATAAGGGCCTTTAACAAAAAGACTCCACTTAAGCTACTCGGGGTCTCCTATGCTGTTGCTTAACTGATCAGGCTCTTCTACAAAGGCTTTTTCTAGTGATGAGTTGATAGGATTTGAGTACTCAATGAATTTAGCGATGAAATCCGTCAAGGTTTGGACCTTGATGGTAGTGTAGAGGACAAATTATATGCCAAACTCTTCGAGTTCTACAAATCACTTTGCCATTAGACTAGAGATTTCTAGATTTTGGAGGACACAATGAAGTAGATATTTGGTTAGTACCCAAATTATGTGTCCTTGAATGTATGGTCAAAGCTTTTGAGTTGACATGGCCAAGGCTAAGGCTAGATTCTTAAGTAAAGAGTACTTTTCCTTTCCACCCTAGAATGCCTTGTTGGTGTAGTACATTGGCTTTTGTATTTTCTCCTCTTCTTAGACCAAAACCGAGCTCATAGCCTTCACGAACACTACTAAGTATGCCTAAAGTCATGTAGAGTTTTAGATAGAAGCGTAGATGTTACTTAATACCTTTTAAGATTTTGGAAGGCTTCTTCACACTCTTTGCTCCACTCAAACCTTACTTTTAGTGCTTCGAAAAATGGTTGACATTTGTTGATGGACTAAGAGACAAATCTAGATAAAACAACTACCATTCCTAGAAGCTTTTAGACCTTCTTCATTATTCGAGGCTAATGTATATCTATGACCGTTTGGACCTTAGTCGGGTTCACCTTGATGCCTTTGTGATTAACGATGAATCATAGGAACTTACTTGATTCTACACCAAAAAGGCTATTGGTTGGGTTCAGCTTCATCTTGTACTCGCAGAGGATGTCAAAGGCACTCACCAAGGTTATCCATGTGGTTATTGGCCTAAATACACTTGATAAACATGTCATCCATGTACACCTCCATAGCCTTGCCAATCAACTTGGCAAACATCCAATTCACCAAAAGCTAACAGGTTGCTCCGATATTCTTTAGCCTGAACGACACGACCTAGTAATAATAAAAGTCCTCGGTCAGTTGTGAACTTTGTCTTGTCTTGGTGGGCTTTGGCCATCTTAATCTAGTTATAACCCGAGTGCATGTCCATGAAGTTGAGCATCTTATGCTTGGATGTGGCATCGACTAGCTAGCCCATCCTCAGGAATAGAAAGCAATCCTACAGGCATGTATAGTTCATGTTAGCAAATCGATACAAACCTATCATTTTCTATTGGCCTTCTTGACCAGGATTACTTTTGCCATTTAGGATATTACTTCTCAAATAAACTTGGCATTTACCAACTTCTAGACTTTTTCATTTATGGACACATACCATTTAGGGTCGAAGGCTCTTCTCTTTTATATCACTAACTTATGTTTAGGGTTTATATACAAGTGGCAACAAATAATGTTAGGGTTAAATCCTAGCATATCCTCGTGGAACTATGCAAAGACATCTCAGTATGCCCTTAGAAAGTTCTGTAGGTTTGCTTGCATATTCAGTTTTAATTAAGAATTTTGGCATGACCATTCGGTTTGAGTGTTCAAGGTCTAAGTGGTATAGCACGAGGTCCTTCATGGGAGTTGCTTAGACTTCCTCCTTGGGTAGCCATGGATTAAGGTCGACGAGCAGCTTCACCTTTAAGGCAGCAAAGAATGCTATCTCGTTAACCTTGTAGATGGTCAAAATACTGAGGTGTTGAGAAGCAATTTCCTTAATTGTTTTCACAAAACATTGTTGGGAACTGTCATGGTCTGCCTTAATTATTCAAGCCTTATTAGGAGTTGGGAATTTCATAGCCAAATGGTATGTGGAGACCATGGGTTTTAAGGCATTTAAGGTCAATTGATCGATGATAATGTTACATCCTTATGCGTGTCATGCCTTCGGCAGGACCACACATCCTTATACTCAGATACACTCTTTCATGAATCCATACAAGGGTATCCGGTTAGGGACTAGAACAACTCTCTTAGCTTCAATTGGTTATAAGCTTGATTGAACATGACGTTGGTCAAGCTCCAAATGTCGATAAGGACATGACGAACCGTGTTGTTGGCGATGTTAAGCTTGCAAACTAGAGCATCATTGTGCAGGTGGAAAAACTTATCGACCTCTTCCTCCATAAAGGTGATTGGCATGTCTTTTTATTAGTGCACCTTGTTGATGTGTTGGGACATGTTCATATAGTCTCCTTAACCGACCAGCCTAGCTTCTCGAGCATGGCCACGCCAACTACTCAATGTGTCTCTAATAACTAGTCCTCTAAACTTTATATACACAATGTCCAACATATATGCACCATTGTTGGGGTTGCCTTGGTTTTAACGTCAGGGATAGTCTTCCTTGCGCCACTAGTCAATCTTCTAACCACCATTCCTTAGGGTCAAGACTCATTCATGAAACTCTGTAAGATGCCTATTCCAGAGAAGGTCCTCAATTAATCATGCAGTTGGATGCATTCTCTTATCATGTAGCTAATGTCCTTATGAAAATTTTAGTACTTGCTCTTGTCACTTTTTGATCGATTGCCTTTCAACAGAGGAGGATCGGTTAGAAGGTTATAGTTGCTGACTTAGTTAAGGACCTTATTGATAATGGCAACCAGGGGGTGTAGTTTTGAAGCCTTCCAACATGCATCTTTAGCTTATCTCTTTTTTGATCAGTTGACTTTCTTGTTGTTTTGCTTGGTTTAGCTGCTTTTCATGTCTCAACCGTCTCATCATCCTTTTGTGCGAAGGTAGACATCTAAGGAAACGTGCTTGTCTAGTCAAAGTAAGTGTCTAGAGTAGCTTCTTGTCTTGGAGACCTTTTTAGATGACATTTATTAGGATTTTATCCTAGAATAATTCCTTTTGCCCCCAAGGCTGTTTGAGTGGATTGAGTAACAAAATCTCAAACAAACTCATTCTCTCCTTGTTTTAATAGCATACAAGTGAGTTATCTTCTTCTTCCTTAACTTGGAGTCACAAATGCTATTGAAAAGACATCGAATAAATGTTGGAAAGATACCATTGTAATCAATTTGATGAGCTGATATAACTGTCAAGCAGGTTAGGTTAGAGTGAGTGTGAAGTCCTTATACATTGCAGCGTTGCTAACATTTTGCAAGAGCATGTGCCCGCGATATGTCTTTGAATTGTAGTTGACATCCGTAGTCCCATCATAAGCCAGTATTGGGAACTTTGAACTTGGTTGACATTGGAGCTCTCATGATGGTCATCATGAACAATGGGCCCACCATTCTTGTATTGTCAGTCCCTAATCGTTGGTTCATGGATTGGTCAATTTTCCTCTGAATACGCTAGAGGTTCTGAATATTTATGTTCTCCTACAACACTACTCGGTATAGGGCTGCATTTTCTTGGAGGCCTTTAACTTGGTTGCTGCCTGTTCCCAAGCTAGTTTGATGCCTTGCTACCCCAATCAGTCAAACATGGAGGCATAAGACCTTTCTAGTGTTTAATCCTTTTTTTTCGTACTCATCTTTGGCCATTATTTTCTCCTCGGTGGGTTTGAGAATGCCATTCTAACACATATGTCCTTGAGTGCTCAAACTCAACAATGTCACGCTCATTGTCTCCTCAACTTACTCAAGCACCGACCAAGTCTTCCCAGGCTAGTGGAGGTACTGGTGGTGCCACTTCTTGGGTGCCTATTTGGTTACAATTTGTCAAATCAGTAGCCAAATTGCCTCTGTTAGTTTTTGGAAGGGAATGTTTATGTCCATGTTGGTAGATTGGGTACGGGTCGATCGAGTCTCTCAGCCCCAGCCATGTGGTGATGGGTCAGATTTAGCAGCTTAGCCTGACCCCCGTGTCGGGCGTCATTCCCTTGGTTTTATAGTCTTTCAAACATTTGACAACAGATGGTAAGGTAAGGATGTTAGAAAGGTGTGGTGCACTCTTTTTAGGGCTAAAATGTTGATGTTCTCGGATTACTCAACACCATGTACGTCTACACGTGGTGATTTGACTACCTTCTTTGCCTTTTTGGTGATTTAGTCTGCTCAAACTTGCAAAAGAAAAGAATAACTTGGAGTGAAGGGGGATACTGTTGTCGTTTTCACTAAGGACACTTTGATGTTCAAGTCAGATAGTTGATCAATGTGAGCTTAATGGAGAGATAGAGTTTAGGCAAAAAAGTTCATTATATCTGGGCTTGGTTAATGCTCCTATTTATAGTATTTGGTCTGGACTAGTCAGGTTTAATTGAGACCCAAGTGTATGGTTGTATGGAGCCTTGGGACTAGTGACAGACATCACGATCTCCTAAAAATGAGGATTTCCTAACAGAAGGTTAATATCGTGCCATATAGTGGCCTTTGGAAGTCATTCACTCCCATCTATGGAAGTGTTGATGTGTTCAACGAGGATGGTTTAGCCAAGATCTAACCAACTGCCAGTTTTATTGAAGTCTTCTTCTATAGGACGCTCGGTCTAGTTGGCAACTTTTGCTCAACAACAAGACTGGGTCGGCATAGAGATGGTGGAAAGGCCGCCTGAGGTTCAGGGAGTGTTTGGCACTTGATTGAGGAGCATGCTGGGTTGAGGTGTCTAAGAACATCCCCAACATGCAGTATCTAACTTATGTTGCTATTAATTATAATTAAATCTAATTTAAGGTACTAGTAGGAAATTAGAAACAACACTTTTGATTGAACAAAACTTCAAGAAAGAATCTATACTGCCAAGTTTTCAATGGAATTCTCTTCCCTTAGATCGTTGTGTGTGTAGACACAACTCAACAAAACTCCATCACAACTATACTCTTTCCATCCACTTTAGTACTGAGGAATTGTGATTGGTAAAGTTGAGTGATTAGAGCTTAACTTTGTAATTTGCACTTAGGCAGTCTATGAATAAATGAGAACCTGAGGCCTTTATTGATAGAACTAGTAGAAGAAGTCAGAAGTCTATCAAAAAATTAGGAGAAAATCTTCTCCTTATCACTGTATGGTTGGTGCCACCTAAGGCTTATCTGCAGGCCAAAATTCGTCCAATTACAATGCAAAGAATTTATGATTTTTTGCATCATCAATAATAAAAACAATTCAAAGAATTACAATTTAAATTTGAATGTCTTTATTTAAAATAATTATTTGATTTAAATAATTATATCTTTTATTTAAATACAATTAGGACTTAATTAACTATTCAAATACTAAATTTAAATAATTAATTATATAAAATTCCTATTACCAATTTGAACATTTATTATTTTCTAAAAGTTATTAAATAATTAATTCAATCAAACATAGCAAAGCATCATGTGCCCACTGCCAGTCTTATCCAAAATTGTGTCCCACACATCTTGTCAAGCCTAGCGGGCCGACTTGCATATACTTTTATCTTATTGGTGGTAATCTAAATTTATATGTCATAAAAGAATTAATGAGCTAACATTAGAACCTAATAGACGTTAGTAAGCTCCAATTATTAACTCTGGTGTCACTCTACCATAAAGCCGAAACTGTAGTCTTGATAATATACCTTAATATGACTCCATATATTAGTCTTGTGTATGACCTCTCATATTATGTGTATCTCTATAGGTTAGCAATAATGGGATGAAAGACAAATTCTGTTTTACCTTATATTATTCTATCTCAAAGATCCATTATTATTATTGGAAAATTTATTCCTTTTTTAACACATATAAACAAAATGTCATCCAGTTTCCCTATGCATTCAGATGACCAAGACCACGTTATGTTTTCCAAAACCCGACTAGTGTCTTAAGAGGACAAGATTGACACTTTGTTATAAAGTTATGGACTCTAGTGGATTATACTCTGGTCAAAAATAGATTGCATCTTTAACATGCTAACGATAAAGCCTTTGTTCAGTGAGACTCTCGCCTTTGATATATAAATGAAACAAGTTGTAAACATGGAACCATGAATCCACTTTAAGATTAATATGACAAATAAATTATTGTCAAAGTGAACTGATTTATATTAAATAGATTTATTATTAATTATATTTTAGGTCTAGTTTCACATGTGACCACCATTAGGTTTATCACAACAATGTGTTTACTATGTAATCAACCCTCTTTGCGGCCGAGATAGACTACCTCCCCAATTAGACATAAATCTCCATTAAAGCCTTATCATGAATAATGTGCCCAGCTTCATCCATAGACTGCATACTTTCTATGGAGATTATTAATCTTGATCTTGTATTTATACTCATATAAATCCCATATATGCTCAATTCTATGATTCAACTCTAATAGTCATGGATCACATGTTTGCTTAATATACAATTATTAATAATATGAAAATAATATGAGGGTCATTATCGACAAATGAAATATTCATATTTTTATTTATTTCACTAAAAATATTATAAATACAAATAAAGTAATTACATTTTAGGACACAGATTCTAACAGATCCATTATTTTTGGGGTGAAATTGGTCTCACCATCTCAACCACAAGATGCTTCATGGTCGTGGGTCTTTAGAGGAGAAAGACAAGAGAAAGGGGAAAGGGATGATAAGCCGCAACTTGGTGGTGATGGATTTTGTGAGAGATTGATGAGAGGATGAGGCCATAAGGAAGCCCAACGAGAGAAGATTGGGGGCAATTTTCAATTGTCAAGAGATAAGGAATAAAGAAGGGGTTGTTAGATCAATGTTTGAGAGAGAGAGAGAAATGGATTGGAAAGAGGCCAATCAAGTTAGATTTTTTTAATGTTTTATAATACTAATTAATTTATGGTTAATAGTTGGGAACTGTCTAATATTTTTAAAAAGTGACATATTAGTCCTCAATTTTCTTTTTATTTAATTAGGTCTAAGTTTTTTTTTTAAGTTCAAAATGATTGATTTAACTAAAGGACATCTAAAATCTTATGTTTGTTTCATGTATTCTTTGAACTAAATGGACTCAAATTTTGATTCAAGGATTAAGAATCCTTTAGATACGTGTTTGTTTTCCTCAAAATCTGAATCATTTAAGTATCAAGGATCCAAGTTTTCAAAGTTCTCATCCTCTTAAACTTTTGATACTCGGATATCTTTACTACAGTAAAAACTAAAATTCTCTCTCTTATATTTGAGGAAAAAAATCATAACTTCTTCATTTGATATCCAATTGAGATGATTCTTGTTTCATTGTGTTCTAATGAAGAGAGGAATAAATCAAAATCCATATTGGATATTTTTTAAGATCATTAACATTAAGATTTTATTAGATTTATTAATAAATCAAAAACTATCTTGACTACTTCTCCAAACACAAATTTCAATTTTATTTCATACTAAGATTAAAACTTAAATGCACATCCAAACGTCAATTCGAATAACAATTCAAATAACTAACTCAAATTCTAATTCAAATCAGACTAACTCAAATTAAATCAGTAATTCAAATCATTTATCAAACAAACCCTTATTATGGGAATTGCGCAGGGAAAACTTAAAGGATATTTTGCTAAATATAGCATAGAGAAAAAATGGCTTGATATGGCTTATAACATCCAATCAAAAGCTACCACAACCAGTTTCTTCTTCTTCTTCCTCTCTATCTCTCGTCCTCTTTCTCTCTCTTTGCTGGGGCTTTTTTAAAAAAGGCTTTAAGAGAAAGCCAAATTTGGTAAATGGCCTCTTTTTTTTTTTGGGCCAAAAAACTAGCTTTTTGGGTATCAAAATGACTCTAATTTTTTTTTTTAAATCATGTTGAGGTTCCTCACCTTGTTACAGTCATTTTTCTTATCTTTTTGAAAAAAACTGAGACAACTTACCTGCTCAAAAAACCTTTTTTTTTTACAAAAAAACCCTTTTTTGTACAAAAAAAACTTTTTTTTGGTACAAAAAAACTTTTTTTAAGTTTTTTTTCTAAAAAAAAAAGGGTCATTTTCAAATTCAAAATTTCTTGTGAGTCTTTTTTCAAATTCTGCCCTCTTGGCTAGATATGAAAAACTGCCCTTCTCCTTCTTCTTCTTCGTCGGTACTGACAATTGATTGGGCAACCTTTTCTCCTCATCTTCACTATGTTCCATATGATTCGACCTAAGTATCCATGGCCTCTCGACGATGTCCTTTTCCTCCAATGAAACCCTCAATCTCTACTTCAAATTATCCAGTCCTCTTTCTTCACAAGCTCCAGCACCAATGAAATCGACAATTGGTGGAGGTTTAAGTCATGACGAAGGTGTAGTGCAGATCTGAGTTTGCAAAGGGGCTAAGTCACAATGGGGAAAGTCGACGATGATGATCAGGGCTATTCTATCACTGGAGAAGTGGACGTCGCTTGGGTGCTAAGTTCACTACATCGACCTCCCCTTCCGACGGCAGCTGTGGGTTTTGTTTGAGTTATGTCTAGGTTTTCTGTTGCCTTTTGAGAGGTTTTGGTTTGATCAACGACTTTAGCCATGAAGGGGAAAAAACTTAAAAGTATTTTACCTTTTTAGCAATTGATCATCGAAGCTAGTTGGTTGATTTTAAAAATTCGATCAAGCTTACTCAATTCTTCTTTTTCGTTCATCTGCCATCAAAAATGGAGTCGCTAAACAAATACCTACAGCTCTTTATCAATTGTCTACAGAAGAGCAACAATTTTTTTTTTTCAAATCACCTTCTTGCTCCGACATGTGATGAAAGTATAGGGATGTGCCGGCGAGACCAAAACCTCTTTTTTTTTTTAAACTATTTTTTCAAAGTCTTGTGTTGGTTTTGTGTTGATTTTCTTCCAGTTTTGATTTGGGTTTTGACGTGCAAGTGGGGAAGGAAAGAGGAGGTATAAGACCATGGCTTAGTTTGAGAGCTTCAACAACAGCGCGGAAGAAGAAGCAAGACAGCTATTTGGGTTGTTTTTTATTTTTCATTATTATTATTATTATTATTATTATTATGTGTCTTCTTTAATCTTTGAATAAATATTTAGGTTTTTCAAGATTATTTTGGTTTTTTCAGATAAAACAAATCAGAGCACATGACTTAATTCCATAAAAATTAGATGTTTGACCTTGAAATTGATCCCTTTGACCTAAAACAAAAAAGTTCGACCTGATTAAATAAAAAAAAACGAATTAGGATTAGTTTTTCACTTTTTAAATAGTTGGGGATTTCTATAACTCTTTAATTTAATTTAATTTAATTTTTACAAAATATGAAAATATTTATTATGATTTTACTAAAATTCCCCAATATCCCTTCTTGCCAAATTTTAACATAATTCTATTAGTTTTAAACCTTTTGCATCCTTTTTTAAGAGTTTGGAGACCTTTTAATTTTTAGGACTTGATTGTTATCTCTTGAACAATTCAAGGACTATTTGGGTAATTAAGTCTTTTTAATTGTAACAAAGATATTTTATCACCTTCCAATTTTGTTTGTGTGACGTCTCGTTAGAGTTCTTTCTTGACGACATGAGTGTCTATGGATCTCTAGTTTTGTTTCTATGTGATGCAATGGCTGGCCTTGGTGTTATCGATCTTTAGTTCTTGATTAATCGAAAGTTTCCATTAACAGTAGAGTTATTGTTAAAAACATTATATATATGCTCAAAATTTCATATGTGATTCATCAGAATAAGACAAGTTCTTATTGAGTGTTATTCAAAACTTATGGGTAGAAAAGATCATTATTAGGGTGACATACTTAGTATTCTTGGGTTCTATTATTGATTATACTATTTATATCACTTTATTGTTCTAAATTTATCTTCTTATTTTTTTTTTTTTAAAAAAAGAGCACTCTTATTTGACGCTATAGGATTAAACCTCACTATTAATAACACAATGGGTCGTACTCTAAAAAGCATACTATATACAAATTGTGGCCTACGGTTTTATTAAAAGTGGGTCTTAACCCAATGAAGATGCAAATGATTTTTTAAAAAGGGAAAGTGAAAGCATAGAAGAAAAAATAGTGAAAGGAGGTAGGAACCACATGAAAAGTTTTTAATTAATAAATCTAGTGTTTCTTCCCCTTAACAACCAATTAGCTAACGAGTCCAAATCTATCTATACTGCTTAAGTTATAATACCAAAAGTGGGATGATCTCCTTAATGATGAAGTTTTAATCCAATTCATTGTAAAATTATAATTTACTATTAAGGAAAAAAATGACTTTACAATAAAAGTTCTTGCGCATGGTTACAATGAGAATGTTAGACATGTATGCCCTAAGGAGTAAAAATGTAATGAGTTTTTAGAGATATTTTTATCAATAAAGAATTCATATATTATTTATATACCAAATCTTGTCCTCTTTACGTTCATACTTGTTGAATGTATGATAAGCAAATAATAGTCTAAGACAGTCAGTCCAAACCTTTAAGAATTGGGCATATGATGGACACATTATGCGAAAGACATGATTCTTAAGGTGACGGTCTAAATCATAAGATCCACAATCCAGGGAATAAAATTGGGCACTTTATTCATGTAAAGATTGTTATGTTGTCTATATCCCTATTGGGAGATGGTTTGTCTTGACCATCGGAGGTGGACTCCAGGAATAGAAACATTGACACGTTATCATAGGTGATGATGTGTTGGATCGGGACATAAAGTGAATTGATTTGGATTAATAATTCTGTCTTGGCAAATCGATTCACTTTAGACAATCATTTGTATTGTATCTTAATCCTGAGATGACTAGTGAGCCCGTTGTCTTGACTTGTGTCTTTTGATGTGCCAAAGGGTGACACCCACATCTTAATAGTGGTATGCATGCCGGTACGTTGGAGGCATGACTCTTAATGACGTAGACCTATTATTCATAGATATGGAATCCATAGCTCTTCTTTAAGAGTAGTGATATCCTCTTATATATGTTATCTTGTAATTGGGAAACTGGAGCGCTCAACCATTTGGATATATAGGTGTAACTGAATGGTATACTGTCTTTGGATGGTAAGTTTTTAGATGGTGAGATGATGGCACGTAAGATAAAAAATAATTAGGAAGGTAAGACAGAACTTGTCCTTAAGCTGATTATGGATAATCCTATGAGGATACGATACACTATGATATGTCATGGAGACTTAGCTATACGGGCTTCGTAATTCTATAGAGTTTGAGAGTGCATCTCCAAGCTTTTAGTGGAGTAGCGTTAGAGTTGATAATGATGAAATGTATATCTAGGATATTGGGTTTCATAATTATTGAGAGCTTGAACTATATAGGTCCATTTGGTCCCCTTTGCTAGCTCACAAAATCCTGTAACGAAACGGCATGATTTTCCAATAATTGGTGACTTATGTCAGATTTATTAGATTGGTTGAAATTTGAAAGAAACAAATAATCCATGTCTGTTTATTGGTTGAATTAATTTTGTGACAAAATTAATTCAAGATTAAACTTGTTGAATTATTGGGATCGAATAATTCTTGTCTGTTTATCA